>JAXCGZ010017815.1:27500-38724 GCA_037179515.1 Halocaridina rubra | reverse complement strand
TAAAGGACTATGCATTTAGATATGGTAGGCCATTTGTGGAACTAAGCGTAACATGAGCTCAGGCCAGAGCATAAGCAATTATATGCGTGTCCTTAGGTTTTGCGCCTACAGAAACGGCTGAGGAAACAAATGTCTTTGCCAGTACTTTAAGCTATCACATTTAATCTCCCCCTACGATACGTAAGGAAAATGAAGGTTAACAAACCTATTCTCTCCATGCCTCTAGGGATATCCCTTTAAAATCCTTCCCTCAATCCACAGGAAATACCATAGTAACTTTCTCCATCCCCATCCGAAAGGATATCCAATTCAAGTTACTCTTACGAAGAAAGAAAATAGAAGATTGGGCAGTATTTTCCTCCCAAACCTATGGGATATCTAAGTTAATTGCCTCCAACGATATGCAGGGAATACGTGAGTAGCATTCTCCCTCCAATGTTCAAAGGAGACAAGAAAAGTAGTCATTCTTCACAACTCTAAAGATCTCGGAGATTAGTTATCTTTGACGCTAGGAAAGGTAAGCGAAGGTTGCACTCAGTCTTTTATGTCCTGAGGAATCCATGTTAGCTGCCACTTATGATCACAGAGAAGTTTTTTCTGTCTAATCTCAATGCCATATACTTGCCTTTTACGGTATGTTGTAAACATTGCAGGCAAAAATCTTTATCTCCAGCATGGAAGATATACCTCTTTTTGATATCCAACAATATATAGTGAGCACTCTTATCTTTCGCCTGTGGAACAGCACTTGGGTGCTTTCCTCCCTAACCTCCTCCTCCTATCTGAAACCCAGCTGTCTAACCACGCTTCCACTGACCCATTTCAAATTTCTCACTATAACCTGTGCATACTGCAACACTAACACTCCTATTGAAAGACTCATGGACTTTAATCTCCTTACTTTGATGTTCTCTGGCTAAATATCCATCCCTCCAGTACCACCATTTTCCTTTGCTTCTGCTACTGTTCTCCAGACTCCACCTAGTTTGTGTCTTTCTATGAATATCTGTCTTCATGCCATGAGTCCTTGCTATCTTCTCACCCACATGTCGACTTTCTCTACATTGGAGACTTCAAAGTACACCACAGTGAGTGGCTTCATTATTCTCACACTGATTAATCACAATTTGAGCAAATTAGCAAACATTCTACTCGTGTTCTGGATCCTCATGAACATGTAGCAAACACTTTTTACCAATTTCTTATTTCAAACCCTTCAAACTACTCTAATACTGTGCTTTCCCCTCTTGGTAAATCTGACCACACCGTGATCTCAATCTCTTCTATTTTTGCTCCCCCTCCACCAATCCCTCCAACTCAATGCCGCCTTTGGCACTATGAGCGCACCCAATGTGAAAATTTGCGCAGCTTCCTCTTTGGTTTCCCATGGGATGACTACTGCTTTCGCTCCCACAACCCTGATCAGGTAGCCCTAAAAGTTACCGAGATCATGACCTCGGGAATGGAGGTGTACATCCCCTCTTTTACGAAAAAATTTGCTCCCCCTAAACCTTGGTTTGACCGTGCCTGCTTCATGGCTAACCAGGCCAGGAATTGGGCACACCAATCTTACCAAGCCTCTCCTTCTGATATAACTTGTTCTGCTTTGTTTGTGGCTAGGAATCGCTGTCCTGCTCAGATTCGAAGGTGTATGGGTTCCTTTATAAAAAGGAAAGTTGATGACCTTATCTCCTCTCCCACTGACAAATGCTTCCAGTCCTTAGCGAAAAATCTCTCCTAAAACTTCTGTAACTCTAGCTTTCCCCCTCTCATTCATTCTGATGGTTCTGTAGCTTGCTCTCCCACTGACAAAGCCACTTTCTTTGGCATTCATTTTTCAGCCAACTCTTCCGTAAACGATTCCAGCACACCTGTCCCTCAATCTTTACCCCTCTCTAATCCAATGCCCTCCCTTATCCTTTCCTCACGCAAAGTTCATAAGGTTCTTTGCTCTCTAAAGACAAGCAAGACATCTGGTCCCGATAATATCCCTGCAAGGTTCCTTAAGGAGTTTGCAGACGAACTGGCCCCCATACTTTGCCATCTATTTTGCCTCATTCTTTCAACCAGTATCTATCCTTCATCTTGGAAGCATGCTCTATCTCAACCAGTTCCTAACAAGGGTGAATGCTCTATTCCTTCAAACTACCTATCTACTGCCCTAACCTCCTCTATTGCTTACGTTTTCGAAACTTTGCCCAAATGCTCACTTCTTGAAATGCCTTGAATCTAACTCACTTATCTCCAATCACCAGTACAGCTTCTGCAAGGCAAGATCCACTGGTGACCTCCTTCCTTATCTTACTCATGTATGGTCATCTTCTCTGAGGAACTATGGAGAATCCTTTATCGTTGCCCTTAATATCTCAAAGGCTTTTAACAGAGACTGGCACAAGGTTCTGTACACCAAAATCCCAACCTATGGCTGTACCTATTCTCTTTGTTCTCTGATATCCAGTTTTCTTTCTGACCGTTTTATGTCTGTAGTTGTTGATGGTGTGACATCGAGCCCTTTCTCTGTTACCAGTGATGTTCCATGGGGCTCTGTTCTTTCACCTACTTTGTTCACTCTCTTCGTCAATGATCTTTTTACTGATGATTCTACCCTTCACTTTTCCTTTGCCTTTTCTTCACAACCTGCATCTGCTACTCGTAATCAGTATCGTATCACCCTTTCTTCTACTTTTAACTCCGGTTGAAGAGGGTACCTGAGCGGGGAACTTAAATTTTAGTTAAATTCAATGATATCTCTTTATCTTCTTCTCGTGATAACCCTATTGTCTTCGACACTAACTGACTTTTCCCTCTTAATTTCATCAACATATTAGGAATCCATATAGCCTCTAACTTGTCTTGGAGGAAATAAATATTTCAAAATTATCTGATTCCAAAAAATTGGGGATTCAATTTCGTTTCCGTCCTTACTTTTCCTCTCTACAGTTACTTAAAATCTACAAATGTCTTATCAGTCCCTGCTTAGAATACTTCTCACACATTTGGGGTGCTTCTTCTAATACTTATCTTCTTGATAGGGATGCATATCAGGGAGTCAGACTCATAAATGATCCTTCTCTTACTTCTAATCTCGGTTCTCTCTCTCTTTGCCGTAAAGTATCATCCCTTTCTCTTTTTTATCGCTACTACTTACATCGCTGCTCTGATGAGTTGGCGAGTTGCATCCCTCCCTCACTGCCGAGATTGCGTAACACTCGCCAAGCGGCCTTATCTCAGAGGTAAAGTGTGGAGCTTTGTAGCTCACAGATTGGTCGGTGCAGTGACTGCTTCTTCCCATCTACCTCCAGACTCTGGAACTCTCTTCCTCCTTTTATCTTTCCTAGTTCTTATGACCTATATTCCTTCAAAATGTAGATCTATCATCATCTCAGGGCCTAATCCTCCATAGCTCTAGGTTCCCTGTACATTGACTATTTTTCTGTCTGTAGTTTTCCTTTGTCTAACATTACCTCATCTCTGTCTTTTCCTTAACCTTTTTCTTCTCCTTCATCTTGGTGTTTTCTCGTGCCCGGGCCTTTATTGATGAGGGCAGTTTTTGCCTGTCCCTTTGTCACACTCAGAAAAAAAGGGGATTAAATTTTCTTCGTCTTCCTCTCACCTAAGGGACATCCATCGTTCCCTTATGTTTTATTTACCATGTTGCTAACCTTTCTCGTTAATCTTAAAGGTTTTCCCTTTTTATGCCCCTTAGATGTGTAGGCAATACAAAACAAAGAACTCTTTCTCTTCAATCCCAAAGATATGTTATTAGTAATCTTCTACAACATATACTTCGGGAACAGTATAAAGGGTACGCTAAGGAAGTTTTCTTTCTGCTCAATTAAAAGATAACTCGTTGACGGTAAAATTACTCAAATAATCACGAAGTAATATATATATATATATATATATATATATATATATATATATATATATATATATATATATATATATATATATATATATATATATATAGATATAGATATAGATATAGATATAGATATATATATATATATATATATATATATATATATATATATATATATATATATATATATATATATATATATATATATATATATATATATATATATATATATATATATATATATATATATATATATATATATATATATATATATATATATATATATATATATATATATATATATATATATATATATTATATATATATATATATATATATATATATATATATATATATATATATATATATATATATATATATATATATATATATATATATATATATATATATATATATATATATATATATATATATATATATATATATATGCATACATACATACATACATACATACATACATACATACATATATATATATATATATATATATATATATATATATATATATATATATATATATATATATATATATATATATAAATATATATATATATATATATATATATATATATGAATCATTTTTTTAACCCAACCCAGGACTCGAACCTAGGACTTATGATTACTAAGTCAAGGCGCTACCACTACACCACAGAAGGTTAAAAGGAATCCAACCTTATAGCTTATATCTGCTATACTTAGGAATGAACGCATTCTATCTGAATGCCACTATGTTCATATTACAGATTCCCCAACCTCACTCGTGGCTTCATTTTAGCATTTAATTCAATTCCCAATCTCATTCGGGCCATAAAATAACCAAATAAGCACAATGCATATGTGAAAACATGAATCATTTTTTTACCCCGACCGGGACTTGCACCTAGGACTTATGATTACTAAGTCAAGGCACTACCACTACACCACAGAAGATTAAAAGAACTCCAACTTATAGCTTATATCTGCTATACTTAGAAATGAACTCATGCTATCTGAATACCACTATGTTCATAATACAGATTCCCCAACCTCACTCGTGGCATCATTTTAGCATTTAATTTAATTCCCAATCTCATTTGGGCCATGAAATAACCAAATAAGCACATTACATATGTGAAAACATGAATAATTTTTTTAACCCGACCGGGACTCGAACCTAGGACTTATGATTACTAAGTCAAGGTGCTACCACTACACCACAGAAGGTTAAAAGGAATCCAACCTTATGGCTTATATCTGCTATACATAGGAATGAACGCATTCTATCTGAATGCCACTATGTTCATATTACAGATTCCCCAACCTCACTCGTGGCTTCATTTTAGCATTTAATTCAATTCTCAATCTCATTCGGGCCATGAAATAACCAAATAAGCACATTACATATGTGAAAACATGAATCATTTTTTTACCCCGACCGGGACTCGAAGCTAGGACTTTTGATTACTAAGTCAAGGCGCTACCACTACACCACAAAAGGTTAAAGGGAATCCAACCTTATAGCTTATATCTGCTATACTTAGGAATGAACGCATTTTATCTGAATGCCACTATTTTCATAATATAGATTCCCCAACCTCACTCGAGGCTTCATTTTAGCATTTAATTCAATTCCTAATCTCATTCGGGCCATGAAATAACCAACTAAGCACATTACATATGTGAAAACATGAATCATTTTTTTACCCCAACCGGGACTCGAACCTAGGACTTTTGATTACTAAGTCAAGGCGCTACCACTACACCACAAAATGTTGCAAGGAATCCAACCTTATAGCTTATATCTGCTATAATTAGGAATGAACGCAATCTATCTGAATGCCACTATGTTCATATTACAGATTCCCCAACCTCACTTGTGGCTTCATTTTAGCATTTAATTCAATTCCCAATCTCATTCGGGCCGTAAAATAACCAGATAAGTACATTACATATGTGAAAACATGAATAATTTTTTTACCCCGACCAGGACTCGAAACTAGGACTTATGATTACTAAGTCAAGGTGCTACCACTACACCACAGAAAGTTAAAAGTAATCCAACCTTATAGCTTTTATCTGCTATACTTAGGAATGAACGCATTCTATCTGAATGCCACTATGTTCATATTACAGATTCCCCAACCACACTCGTGACTTCACTTTAGCATTTAATTCAAATTCCCAATCTCATTCGGGTCATGAAATAACCAAATAAGCACATTACATATGTGAAAACATGAATCATTTTTTTAACCCAACCGGGACTCGAACCTAGGACTTATGATTACTAAGTCAAGGCGCTACCACTACACCACAAAAGGTTAGAAGGAATCCAACCTTATAGCTTATATCTGCTATACTCAGAAATGAATGCATTATATCTGAAAGCCACTATGTTCATAATACAGATTCCCCAACCTCACTCGTGGCTTCATTTTAGCATTAAATTCAATTCCCAATCTCATTCGGGCCATGATATAACCAAATAAGCACATTACATATGTGAAAACATGAATAATTTTTTTACACCAACCAGGACTCGAACCTAGGACTTATGATTACTAAGTCAAGGCGCTACCACTACACCACATGAAGGTTAAAAGGAATCCAATCTTATAGCTTATATCTGCTTTACTTAGGAATGAACGCATTCTATCTGAATGCCACTATGTTCATATTACAGATTCCCAACCTCACTCGTGGCTTCATTTTAGCATTTAATTCAATTCCCAATCTCATTCGGGCCATAAAATAACCAAATAAGCACAATACATATGTGAAAGCATGAATCAACTTTTTACCCCGACCGGGACTTGCACCTAGGGCTTATGATTACTAAGTCAAGGCACTACCACTACACCACAGAAGATTAAAAGGACTCCAACTTATAGCTTATATCTGCTATACTTAGAAATGAACTCATGCTATCTGAATACCACTATGTTCATAATACAGATTCCCCAACCTCACTCGTGGCTTCATTTTAGCATTTAATTCAATTCCCAATCTCATTCGGGCCATAAAATAATCAAATAAGCACAATACATATGTGAAAACATGAATCATTTTTTTACCCCGACCGGGACTTGCACCTAGGGCTTATGATTACTAAGTCAAGGCACTACCACTACATCACAGAAGATTAAAAGGACTCCAACTTATAGCTTATATCTGCTATACTTAGAAATAAACTCATGCTATCTGAATACCACTAACTTCATAATACAGATTCCCCAACCTCACTCGTGGCTTCATTTTAGCAGTTAATTCAATTCCCAATCTCATTCGGGCCATAAAATAACCAAATAAGCACAATACATATGTGAAAACATGAATCATTTTTTTACCCCGACAGGAACTTGCACCTAGGACTTATGATTACTAAGTCAAGGCGCTACCACTACACCACAGAAGATTAAAAGGACTCCAACTTATAGCCTATATCTGCTATACTTAGAAATGAACTCATGCTATCTGAATACCACTATGTTCATAATACAGATTCCCCAACCTCACTCGTGGCTTCATTTTAGCATTTAATTCAATTCCCAATCGCATTTGGGCCATGAAATAACCAAATAAGCACATTACATATGTGAAAACATGAATCATTTTTTTACACCGACCGGGACTCGAACCTAGGACTTATGATTACTAAGTCAAGGTGCTACCACTACACCACAGAAGGTTAAAAGGAATCCAACCTTATGGCTTATATCTGCTATACATAGGAATGAATGCATTCTATCTGAATGCCACTATGTTCATATTACAGATTCCCCAACCTCACTCGTGGCTTCATTTTAGCATTTAATTCAATTCCCAATCGCATTTGGGCCATGAAATAACCAAATAAGCACATTACATATGTGAAAACATGAATCATTTTTTTACCCCGACCGGGACTCGAACCTAGGACTTATGATTACTAAGTCAAAGCGCTACCACTACACCACAAAAGGTTAAAAGGAATCCAACCTTATATCTTATATCTGCTATACTTAGGAATGAACGCATTTTTTCTGAATGCCACTATTTTCATAATACAGATTCCCCAACCTCACTTGTGGTTTCATTTTAGCATTTAATTCAATTCCTAATCTCATTCAGGCCGTGAAATAACCAACTAAGCACATTACTTATGTGAAAACATGAATCATTTTTTTACCCCTACCGGGACTCGAACGTAGGACTTATGATTACTAAGTCAAGGCGCTACCAATACACCACAAAATGTTGCAAGGAATCCAACCTTATAGCTTATATCTGCTATAATTAGGAATGAACGGATTCTATCTGAATGCCACAATGTTCATATTACAGAGTCCCCAACCACACTTGTGGCTTCATTTTAGCATTTAATTCAATTCCCAATCTCATTCGGGCCATGAAATAACCAGATAAGCACATTACATATGTGAAAACATGCATCATTTTTTGCCCCGACCGGGACTCGAACCAAGGACTTATGATTACTAAGTCAAGGCGCTACCACTACACCACAGAAGGTTGAAAGGAATCCTACCTTATAGCTTCTATCTGCTATACTTAGGAATGAACGCATTCTAACTGAATGCCACTATGTTCATATTACAGATTCCCCAACCTCACTCGTGGCTTCATTATAGCATTTAATTCAATTTCCAATCTCATTCGGGCCATGAAATAACCAGATAAGCACATTACATATGTGAAAACATGAATCATTTTTTACCCCGAGCGGGACTCGAACCTAGGACCTATGATTACTAAGTCAAGGCGCTACCACTACACCACAGAAGGTTAAAAGGAATTCAACCTTATAGCTTATATCTGCTATACTTAGGAATGAACGCATTCTAACTGAATGCCACTATGTTCATATTACAGATTCCCCAACCTCACTTGTGGCTTCATTATAGCATTTATTTCAATTCCCAATCTCATTCGGGCCATGAAATAACCAGATAAGCACATTACATATGTGAAAACATGAATCATTTTTTACCCCGACAAGGACTCGAACCTAGGACTTATGATTACTAAGTCAAGGCGCTACCACTACACCACAGAAGGTTAAAAGGAATCCAACCTTATAGCTTATATCTGCTATACTTAGGAATGAATGCCTTCTAACTGAATGCCACTCTGTTCATATTACAGATTCCCCAAACTCACTTGTGGCTTCATTATAGCTTTTAATTCAATTCCCAATCTCATTCGGGCCATGAAATAACCAGATAAGCACATTACATATGTGAAAAGATGAATCATTTTTTACCCAGACCGGGACTCGAACCTAGGACTTATGATTACTAAGTCAAAGCGCTACCACTACACCACAAAAGGTTAAAAGGAATCCAACCTTATAGCTTATATCTGCTATACTTAGGAATGAACGCATTCTAACTGAATGCCACTATGTTCATATTACAGATTCCCCAACCTCACTCGTGGCTTCATTATAGCATTTAATTCAATTCCCAATCTCATTCGGGCCATGAAATAACCAGATAAGCACATTACATATGTGAAAACATGAATCATTTTTTTACCCTGACCGGGATTCGAACCTAGGACTTATGATTACTAAGTCAAGGCGCTACCACTACACCACAGAAGGTTAAAAGGAATCCAACCTTATAGCTTATATCTGCTATACTTAGGAATGAACGCATTCATAAAAAGGGAGAGAGCACAAGTGGAATAAGTAACTTGAGAAAAATAAGGAAAAACATTACCAATATTGAGAGGAAAGAGTAGAAAGTATTGAGAAGAAACTGAGATAAGAATACGTACATTAACACATACACACACGCATGCTTACATACATATATGTATACAGACATACATATATACATACAGACATACACATATACATACATGCATATACATACATACATGCATACATACATACATACATACATACATAAGCTATAAGGTTGGGTTCGTTTTAACCTTCTGTGGTGTAGTGGTAGCACCTTGACTTAGTAATCATAAGTCCTAGGTTCGAGTCCCGGTCGGGTTAAGAAATGATTCATGTTTTAACATATGTAATGTGCTTATCTGGTTATTTCATGGCCCGAATGAGATTGGGAATTGATTTAAATGCTATAATGAAGCCACGAGTGAGGTTGGGGAATCTGTAATATGAACATAGTGGCATTCAGTTAGAATGCGTTCATTCCTAAGTATAGCAGATATAAGCTATAAGGTTGGATTCCTTTTAACCTTTTGTGGTGTAGTGGTAGCGTTTTGACTTAGTAATCATAAGTCCTAGGTTCAAGTCCTGGTCGGGGTAAAAAATGATTCATGTTTTCACATATGTAATGTGCTTATCTGGTTATTTCATGGCCCGAATGAGATTGGAAATTGAATTAAATGCTATAATGAAGCCACGAGTGAGGTTGGGGAATCTGTAATATGAATATAGTGACATTCAGTTAGAATGCGTTCATTCCTAAGTATAGCAGATATAAGCTATAAGGTTGGATTCCTTTTAACCTTCTGTGGTGTAGTGGTAGCGCCTTGACTTAGTAATCATAAGTCCTAGGTTCGAGTCCCGGTTGGGGTAAAAAATGATTCATATTTTCACATATGTAATGTGCTTATTTGGTTATTTCATGGCCCGAATGAGATTGGGAATTAAATTAAATGCTATAATGAAGCCACGAGTGAGGTTGGGGAATCTGTAATATGAACATAGTGGCAATCAGTTAGAATGCGTTCATTCCTAAGCATAGCAGATATAAGCTATAAGGTTGGATTCCTTTTAACCTTCTGTGGTGAAGTGGTAGCACCTTGACTTAGTAATCATAAGTCCTAGGTTCGAGTCCCGGTCGTGGTAAAAAATGATTCATGTTTTCACATATGTAATGTGCTTATCTGGTTATTTCATGGCCCGAATGAGATTGGGAATTGAATTAAATGCTATAATGAAGCCACGAGTGAGGTTAGGGAATCTGTAATATGAACATAGTGTCATTCAGTTAGAATGCCTTCATTCCTAAGTATAGCAGATATAAGCTATAAGGTTGGATTCCTTTTAACCTTCTGTGGTGTAGTGGTAGCGCTTTGACTTAGTAATCATAAGTCCTAGGTTCGAGTCCCGGTCGTGGTAAAAAATGATTCATGTTTTCACATATGTAATGTGCTTATCTGGTTATTTCATGGCCCGAATGAGATTGGGAATTGAATTAAATGCTATAATGAAGCCACGAGTGAGGTTGGGGAATTTGTAATATGAATATAGTGGCATTCAGTTAGAATGCGTTCATTCCTAAGTATAGCAGATATAAGCTATAAGGTTGGATTCCTTTTAACCTTCTGTGGTGTAGTGGTAGCGCCTTGACTTAGTAATCATAAGTCCTAGGTTCGAGTCCC
>JAXCGZ010017815.1:20000-25000 GCA_037179515.1 Halocaridina rubra | reverse complement strand
TAAAAGGAATCCAACCTTATGGCTTATATCTGCTATACATAGGAATGAACGCATTCTATCTGAATGCCACTATGTTCATATTACAGATTCCCCAACCTCACTCGTGGCTTCATTTTAGCATTTAATTCAATTCTCAATCTCATTCGGGCCATGAAATAACCAAATAAGCACATTACATATGTGAAAACATGAATCATTTTTTTACCCCGACCGGGACTCGAAGCTAGGACTTTTGATTACTAAGTCAAGGCGCTACCACTACACCACAAAAGGTTAAAGGGAATCCAACCTTATAGCTTATATCTGCTATACTTAGGAATGAACGCATTTTATCTGAATGCCACTATTTTCATAATACAGATTCCCCAACCTCACTCGTGGCTTCATTTTAGCATTTAATTCAATTCCTAATCTCATTCGGGCCATGAAATAACCAACTAAGCACATTACATATGTGAAAACATGAATCATTTTTTTACCCCAACCGGGACTCGAACCTAGGACTTTTGATTACTAAGTCAAGGCGCTACCACTACACCACAAAATGTTGCAAGGAATCCAACCTTATAGCTTATATCTGCTATAATTAGGAATGAACGCAATCTATCTGAATGCCACTATGTTCATATTACAGATTCCCCAACCTCACTTGTGGCTTCATTTTAGCATTTAATTCAATTCCCAATCTCATTCGGGCCGTAAAATAACCAGATAAGTACATTGCATATGTGAAAACATGAATCATTTTTTTACCCCGACCAGGACTCGAAACTAGGACTTATGATTACTAAGTCAAGGTGCTACCACTACACCACAGAAAGTTAAAAGTAATCCAACCTTATAGCTTTTATCTGCTATACTTAGGAATGAACGCATTCTATCTGAATGCCACTATGTTCATATTACAGATTCCCCAACCACACTCGTGACTTCACTTTAGCATTTAATTCAAATTCCCAATCTCATTCGGGCCATGAAATAACCAAATAAGCACATTACATATGTGAAAACATGAATCATTTTTTTAACCCAACCGGGACTCGAACCTAGGACTTATGATTACTAAGTCAAGGCGCTACCACTACACCACAAAAGGTTAGAAGGAATCCAACCTTATAGCTTATATCTGCTATACTCAGAAATGAATGCATTATATCTGAAAGCCACTATGTTCATAATACAGATTCCCCAACCTCACTCGTGGCTTCATTTTAGCATTAAATTCAATTCCCAATCTCATTCGGGCCATGATATAACCAAATAAGCACATTACATATGTGAAAACATGAATAATTTTTTTACACCAACCAGGACTCGAACCTAGGACTTATGATTACTAAGTCAAGGCGCTACCACTACACCACATGAAGGTTAAAAGGAATCCAATCTTATAGCTTATATCTGCTTTACTTAGGAATGAACGCATTCTATCTGAATGCCACTATGTTCATATTACAGATTCCCAACCTCACTCGTGGCTTCATTTTAGCATTTAATTCAATTCCCAATCTCATTCGGGCCATAAAATAACCAAATAAGCACAATACATATGTGAAAACATGAATCAACTTTTTACCCCGACCGGGACTTGCACCTAGGGCTTATGATTACTAAGTCAAGGCACTACCACTACACCACAGAAGATTAAAAGGACTCCAACTTATAGCTTATATCTGCTATACTTAGAAATGAACTCATGCTATCTGAATACCACTATGTTCATAATACAGATTCCCCAACCTCACTCGTGGCTTCATTTTAGCATTTAATTCAATTCCCAATCTCATTCGGGCCATAAAATAATCAAATAAGCACAATACATATGTGAAAACATGAATCATTTTTTTACCCCGACCGGGACTTGCACCTAGGGCTTATGATTACTAAGTCAAGGCACTACCACTACATCACAGAAGATTAAAAGGACTCCAACTTATAGCTTATATCTGCTATTCTTAGAAATAAACTCATGCTATCTGAATACCACTAACTTCATAATACAGATTCCCCAACCTCACTCGTGGCTTCATTTTAGCAGTTAATTCAATTCCCAATCTCATTCGGGCCATAAAATAACCAAATAAGCACAATACATATGTGAAAACATGAATCATTTTTTTACCCCGACAGGGACTTGCACCTAGGACTTATGATTACTAAGTCAAGGCGCTACCACTACACCACAGAAGATTAAAAGGACTCCAACTTATAGCCTATATCTGCTATACTTAGAAATGAACTCATGCTATCTGAATACCACTATGTTCATAATACAGATTCCCCAACCTCACTCGTGGCTTCATTTTAGCATTTAATTCAATTCCCAATCGCATTTGGGCCATGAAATAACCAAATAAGCACATTACATATGTGAAAACATGAATCATTTTTTTACACCGACCGGGACTCGAACCTAGGACTTATGATTACTAAGTCAAGGTGCTACCACTACACCACAGAAGGTTAAAAGGAATCCAACCTTATGGCTTATATCTGCTATACATAGGAATGAATGCATTCTATCTGAATGCCACTATGTTCATATTACAGATTCCCCAACCTCACTCGTGGCTTCATTTTAGCATTTAATTCAATTCTCAATCTCATTTGGGCCATGAAATAACCAAATAAGCACATTACATATGTGAAAACATGAATCATTTTTTTACCCCGACCGGGACTCGAACCTAGGACTTATGATTACTAAGTCAAAGCGCTACCACTACACCACAAAAGGTTAAAAGGAATCCAACCTTATAGCTTATATCTGCTATACTTAGGAATGAACGCATTTTTTCTGAATGCCACTATTTTCATAATACAGATTCCCCAACCTCACTTGTGGTTTCATTTTAGCATTTAATTCAATTCCTAATCTCATTCGGGCCGTGAAATAACCAACTAAGCACATTACTTATGTGAAAACATGAATCATTTTTTTACCCCTACCGGGACTCGAACGTAGGACTTATGATTACTAAGTCAAGGCGCTACCACTACACCACAAAATGTTGCAAGGAATCCAACCTTATAGCTTATATCTGCTATAATTAGGAATGAACGGATTCTATCTGAATGCCACAATGTTCATATTACAGAGTCCCCAACCACACTTGTGGCTTCATTTTAGCATTTAATTCAATTCCCAATCTCATTCGGGCCATGAAATAACCAGATAAGCACATTACATATGTGAAAACATGCATCATTTTTTACCCCGACCGGGACTCGAACCAAGGACTTATGATTACTAAGTCAAGGCGCTACCACTACACCACAGAAGGTTGAAAGGAATCCAACCTTATACCTTCTATCTGCTATTCTTAGGAATGAACGCATTCTAACTGAATGCCACTATGTTCATATTACAGATTCCCCAACCTCACTCGTGGCTTCATTATAGCATTTAATTCAATTTCCAATCTCTTTCGGGCCATGAAATAACCAGATAAGCACATTACATATGTGAAAACATGAATCATTTTTTACCCCGAGCGGGACTCGAACCTAGGACCTATGATTACTAAGTCAAGGCGCTACCACTACACCACAGAAGGTTAAAAGGAATTCAACATTATAGCTTATATCTGCTATACTTAGGAATGAACGCATTCTAACTGAATGCCACTATGTTCATATTACAGATTCCCCAACCTCACTCGTGGCTTCATTATAGCATTTAATTCAATTCCCAATCTCATTCGGGCCATGAAATAAGCAGATAAGCACATTACATATGTGAAAACATGAATCATTTTTTACCCCGACAAGGACTCGAACCTAGGACTTATGATTACTAAGTCAAGGCGCTACCACTACACCACAGAAGGTTAAAAGGAATCCAACCTTATAGCTTATATCTGCTATACTTAGGAATGAATGCCTTCTAACTGAATGCCACTCTGTTCATATTACAGATTCCCCAAACTCACTCGTGGCTTCATTATAGCTTTTAATTCAATTCCCAATCTCATTCGGGCCATGAAATAACCAGATAAGCACATTACATATGTGAAAAGATGAATCATTTTTTACCCAGACCGGGACTCGAACCTAGGACTTATGATTACTAAGTCAAAGCGCTACCACTACACCACAAAAGGTTAAAAGGAATCCAACCTTATAGCTTATATCTGCTATACTTAGGAATGAACGCATTCTAACTGAATGCCACTATGTTCATATTACAGATTCCCCAACCTCACTCGTGGCTTCATTATAGCATTTAATTCAATTCCCAATCTCATTCGGGCCATGAAATAACCAGATAAGCACATTACATATGTGAAAACATGAATCATTTTTTTACCCTGACCGGGATTCGAACCTAGGACTTATGATTACTAAGTCAAGGCGCTACCACTACACCACAGAAGGTTAAAAGGAATCCAACCTTATAGCTTATATCTGCTATACTTAGGAATGAACGCATTCATAAAAAGGGAGAGAGCACAAGTGGAATAAGTAACTTGAGAAAAATAAGGAAAAACATTACCAATATTGAGAGGAAAGAGTAGAAAGTATTGAGAAGAAACTGAGATAAGAATACGTACATTAACACATACACACACGCATGCTTACATACATATATGTATACAGACATACATATATACATACAGACATACACATATACATACATGCATATACATACATACATGCATACATACATACATACATACATACATAAGCTATAAGGTTGGGTTCGTTTTAACCTTCTGTGGTGTAGTGGTAGCACCTTGACTTAGTAATCATAAGTCCTAGGTTCGAGTCCCGGTCGGGTTAAGAAATGATTCATGTTTTAACATATGTAATGTGCTTATCTGGTTATTTCATGGCCCGAATGAGATTGGGAATTGAATTAAATGCTATAATGAAGCCACGAGTGAGGTTGGGGAATCTGTAATATGAACATAGTGGCATTCAGTTAGAATGCGTTCATTCCTAAGTATAGCAGATATAAGCTATAAGGTTGGATTCCTTTTAACCTTTTGTGGTGTAGT
>JAXCGZ010017815.1:0-15000 GCA_037179515.1 Halocaridina rubra | reverse complement strand
GGAGGAAGAGAACACAACCAAAACAGTAATTTTATTCAAAGTGAAATACCTAATATAGAATCATTGCCTAATAGAATACACATAAAACAGTAATTTAATTTAAATGAAAGCGTCTTATGCATTTGCAGTATTATAATGAAAAATGTATCTAATACACAGCATTATTACTTAAAAGTAAATACGTAAGACACTATATTGTTTACATATTAGAAACACTTAAACAACATTATGAATATAAAAATATAACACCAACATAGTATAGTACATTCATCTAAAAGAAAACACAGATACATACATACATATACCTTGGCTGTTTCCCCCTTTAATTGGGGGGTAGCCGACATCAAGAAAGGAAAATAAATAGAGGGATTACTTTGCTCTATGGGCAATGACGAGGGAGCTAGCGACCGTTCAGATGGCACAGCTGGAGTGCCACAGCCCATCCTCCCGGCTCTTCCACAACCTGTGTCGCTTCACAACTGCCAGCTCCTCCTACTGCCCCTACCACAGGGCTATCTCTGTAAGATGCAGCCCCGTGGTAACAGCAGATACCCATCAGAGCCGCGTCACAATCGCTCGCCACTCATTCCTATTCCTAGCACGCTCGCTTGCTTCCCTCACATCCATCGTCCTATCATTCAGGGCTCTCCTTACTCCATCCATCCATCCAAACCTAGGCCTCCCTCTAGCATTTCTCCCATCAACTCTCGCATTCATCACCTTTTTCAGCAGCCTTTCATCATCCATCCTTTCCACATGGCCAAACCATCTCAGAACATTCATAACTTTCTTCCTTTCTTTGGATAGGATAGGACAGGTGGGGGAAAAATAGTGACGGCATCGAGTGAACTCTCTTAGCCCTATTCAGGGTGTCATCACTGGTGAGAGGGGGTAAAGGATGGGAAGGATTGGAGGGATAAGCACGAAATTTAAGGAAGTAAGAGATGAATAGAGAGGGGCAAACCCTCGTGCTAAGTTTTTGTTAGATATAATTATACTTGCCCACTATGACTTATAGTTTCAATTTAATAATAATGAGGAGGTATTGGAGAATTTACATTATTTACTATAGATAGGATCTGGTGGATTTCCTGATAAAACTGGAGAAATTCTTTTCCACCAGGCATGGTCATTAAGAAATTCATATTCTACAGTATTTAAAGCATTAGTTTCTTGAAGAAATTCTTCAAAGTCGATTTCCATTTTACTCCAGGTTCTAGATGCTAATTTAAAAATATAAGTATTAATAGGTTCGACTTTGAGGTTCTTATGAATTTCTTCCATTCTCTCTATGTATGGTGGAGTTTCAGAGAGAATTCTTCTTAAATTTTTATTTTGGATAGCTTGGAGACTTTGAATGTGACGTTTTGATAAGATGCAAGTTGGAATTGGGGGGTATATTAATACAGGTCTTACTAAAGTTTTATATAGGGTGACTCTATTTTTAGTTTTGAGTAGGTTAAATCTTCGTAGCTTTGTGGTAATAAGTCTACTTTGAATTATTCTATCATTTACATGACGTTTCATTCCTGTTCTATTAATTGTGAAGCCCAAGGTTTTCAGACTGTTGGAGAAATTTATTCTATTGTTATTAATTATTACATCTAATGGTTTAAGAGCAGAAATAGATAAAAGTTGGAATTTGTCAATATTAGTTTTAATTTTCCATTTTTTCTCATATTCATTTATTCTAAGTATTTCCCTCTGAGTTTTTAATGCTAGAAATCTTTTACTATAATCTGGAATTACTTGAGTGATGTCATCTGCAAATATAATGGTTGAACAACCTATACCTGGCTTGGGTATATCTCTCGTGAATATAGCATAGAGAAGTGGACTCAGATTTGATCCTTGGGGGACACCTGCTTTAAGTTCAAATTGGGTACTTAGATGTTCATTAATTTTAATAATTGACTTTCTATTAGATATGAAGTCTCATAACTACTCTGGCTGCAATTTCTCTCCTCACACCCGTTCTTGCTCTCACCACTTCATTCCTAACCCTATCCAATCGAGATACACCAATCATACTCCTCAGGCATTTCATCTCAAACACATTTAGTTTCCATCTCTCACTTACTTTCATACCCCATAACTCTGATCCATACATCACAGTTGGCACAACCACTTTCTCATACAAAACTTTCTTAACATTCATTTCCAACCCTCTATTCTTCATCACTCCTTTCAATGCACCCAACACTTTACATCCTTCATTCACTCTGTGACACACATCTGCTTCCACTCCACCATTTGCAGCTATAACCGAGCCTAAATACTTAAACTGATTAACCTGCTCAAGTGTCTTTCCATTCAACATAACATTTAATCCAGCGCCATCCTCATTTCTTGTACACCTCATAACCTTACACTTTCCCACATTCACTCGCAGCTTCCTTCTCTCACACACCATTCCAAATTCTGACACTAACTGACACAGCTTTTCCTCTGAATCTGCCACCACCACAGTATCATCTGCAAACAGCAACTGATTCAGCTCCCACTCGTTATCATCCCCATCTACCATTCTCAAACCTCGACCACGCACTCGCTCATTCACCTCTCTTACAACTCCATCAATATACAAATTGAACAGCCATGGTGACATCACACATCCCTGTCTCAGTCCCACACTCACTGGAAACCACTCACTCACTTCATTCCCTACCCTAACACAAGCTCTACTACCCTCATACAAACTCTTCACTGCATGCAACAATTTACCATTGATTCCATATAATCTCAAAACATTCCACATAGCCTCTCTATCAACTCTATCATATGCTTTCTCCAGATCCAAAAATGCAAAATACACATCCTTACCCTTTGCTAAATATTTCTCACATAACTGCCTAACTATAAAAATCTGATATATACAACCTCTACCTCTCCTAAAACCACTCTGCACTTCCGCGATCACATATTCTGTCTTATCCCTAATCCTATTAACCAGTATCCTACCATACACTTTTCCTACCACACTCAACAAACTTATACCCCTAAAATTACTGCATTCATACATATCTCCCTTACCTTTGAATAGGGGCACTATACAGGCAATCACCCAATCCACTGGCACCAATGACAACATAAAGCATATAGTAAACACTCTCACTAACCATTTCAATGCAGTCACACCCCCTTCTTTCAACATCTCCGCTCTCACACCATCCATTCCAGGTGCTTTACCTGCTTTCGCTTCATACAATGCCCTTTTCACCTCCTCTCTTGTAATCTCTCTCTCATTTTCATCTCCCATTACTGGCCCTTGAACCCCTCCCACTGACACTATAGCTGCCTCTCTATCTTCCTCAACATTCAGCAAGCACTCAAAATATTCTGCCCATCTTTTCCTTGCATCGTTCCCTCATAACATCTGTCCATTCACATCTTTCACTGTCTCTTCCATCCTCGATCCACCCTTCCTTGCTCTCTTCACTTCTTTCCAAAACTTCTTTTTATTCTCCTCATATGACCTACTAAAATCCTGTCCCCACCTAACATTTGCCAACCTCTTCTCTTCCTCTACCTTCAGCTTGGTTTCCACATTTTTCTCCCTATATCTTTCATACTTCTCCCTACTTTTACACTGCAGCCATTCCTCAAAAGCCCTCTTTTTCTCTTCCACCTTCATTTTCACCCCTTCATTCCACCACTCGCTGCCCCTCCTCATGCCACCTCCAACAAACCTCTTTCCACACACATCACTTGCATGTCCCACAAAACATTCTTTAATCAACCCCCATTCCTCCCCTAACTCCTCAACTTCTCTTTCTTTCACCCTGTCATATGCCACTCTCAAACTGTCCTGATATTCCTGTCTCTTCTCTGGCTTTTTCAACTCTTCCACCTTCACTATTTCCCTTCTACATCCCCCCACACTATTTCCCCACTCTTTTGCTACTACCACTTTTGCTTCAACCAAAAAATGATCAGACATCCCAGCAGCCACACCCCTGAATGCATGTACATCTTTCACTCTACCAATCATGCTCTTTGCTACCAACACATAATCCATCAATGCTCTTTCTTTCACTCTTCCATTTGCCACTCTCATCCATGTATACTTATTTGTTAACTTCTTCTTAAATAAACTATTACCTATCAGCAACTCTTGCTCCACACACATATCTAACAGTCTCTCGCCACTCTCATTCCCACCTGGTACCCCATACTTTCCTACAACACCTTCTATCTCTCCATCACCAACTCTGGCATTCAAGTCACCCAACACAACTATATAGTTCCTTCTAACTCAGACCATCCACACATCTAGTTAACTCATTCCAGAATTCACCCGCTCTTCCTCACTTCTCTCACATCCTGGCCCATACGCACATACAAAAGCCCAACATTCCCTTCCTATCCTAGCCCTCACCCACATCAGCCTAGATGACACTTCTTTCCATTCCACTACCTTATTTACCATCCATTCACTCAGCAATAATGCCACACCTTCTCTCGCTCTTCCCCTTTCAACCCCAGACACCCTACCCGTCACATCACCAAATGCCACTTCTCCTTTTCCTTTCATCTTCGTTTCACACAATGCCAATACATCCATCCTCCTCTTACCAAACATATATCCAATCTCACATCTTTTGCTCTCTATCGTACTACAACCACGCACATTTAGACACCCCAAAACTAGAGTTTGGGGAGAAGTTATTCTCCCCTCTACTCCCCTTCTTCTTTGACGTCTCGCAGGAGGTTGATACAAGGGGGGGATTCCTAGTCCCCCCGCCCTGTCCACTTTAGTCGCCTTTTACGACACGCAGGGAATACGGTGGGGCTATTCTTTGATATTGTGCCCGCCCCACATATATATATATATATATATATATATATATATATATATATATATATATATATATATATATATATATATATATATATATATATATATATATATATATATATATATATATATATATATATATATATATATATATATATATATATATATATATATATATATATATATATATATATATATATATATATATATATATATATATATATATATATATATATATATATATATATATATATATATATATATATATATATATATATATATATCTTTACTTCATTCACAGGAAAATCTTAAAGATATTGTACAATTTATTCTATTAATACAAAAGGTTCCCAATCCCACTTGTAAGGAGAGTTACTGAATCAAAGTACACATCCAAAGAGTGCAAGTTGGAGTTTTCCAACCAGAATCTCCTCATCTTCTTTGACTGTTCACGGGAAGAAAACAAAGGGGAAAATCCAAGTTCCCTCGATCCACCCGATAGAGACTTGACTAAGGGAGCAAAGGATGCCCAAGTTCTCACATGAAAAGAACCTACCTTCCACCGTAATATTATACTTTGAAACTAAATAAAGTTCATGTGCTAATGTGCAGACCTTAACAGAAACCAGATCTTAAGTGGTAAGGAAATTCTTCAGCGATATAATAATTGAGAGGGAAAATTTTATTTTTCTCGTTACGAGAACTATCCCTTTTAGACACCTCCTACTAAACGTAAACAAGAGTTAATCTGGGATCTCCTCTACCTCAAAAACAGAAATAGAAATTAAATAAAGACTGTTATATGTTGCTGTTTGACTTTTTATATGTCAAAATTAATCCCCATTGATTTGGGGGTGGACACAATCAAGGTTAAGGACTAAGGCTAGATATCAGGTCCTTAGACCCTTGAGAATGAGTACAATTCGGATTTCAAAGATAGAAGTATATGTATATCTATTCTTTTTGTAGATTTTGAATACTGTGTACCACAAATGTACGAAACTGCACGGGTAGACATAGAAAATGAAAAATAAATACACAAAAAAAAGAGAGATATAAAAACTGCAAAAGAATCATCATTCTTCGCGCAAAATTCGCTGAGGCTACGCCACTAGACACATACAAGCTCAAGGGATAAGATTAAATATCAATATTGTGTTCTACGCGTGTCCGTCTCTGTCTAGCTTATCTGACAGACTGTCGTTTGGACGACAATTTCTCCTTGTCAGACATCGGATCAGATCTGTAAATTGCAGAGCTAAAAACTGGGCTATTGTTCTTTTGGGTATGTGTGTGTGTGTGTGCGCTTACTTACATCAATCTACGCGAAACAATATTAAAAACACCAAACGTTTTTATACATAATAGCACGGATCAGATTTGTAAATTGCAGAGCTAAACACTGGGTTATTGTTCTTTTGGGTATGTGTGTGTGCTTACTTACATCAATCTACACGAAACAATATTAAAAACACCAAACGTTTTTATACATACTAGCACTGTGATAATAAAAAACTATATATCTATAGCTACGAACTATATGCGTTGAAAATGTAAGTTTCTTTAAAGAATTCCTAAGAAGTAAAAGTTTCTCGGAATTGAAAGGTATGGAGATGTTGATTCTGGAGAAGTTTGATGCCTCAGTAAAATCGTACCAAAAGTTAAAAAATCTTCCAAGGGACACTGGATACTTCTAACAAGCTGTTAAGATCCCACAAGGACCTCAGGAAAAAGACCTACACAAGACAAAATATTTCCAAAAGGTTGAATATATTTTACCAATGAGAAGAGTCGACATTAGATGAATCAAACATGTAGATAATCTTCCAAAAGAATGAATATAAATACTTCAAAAATAAGTGTAACAATTTTAGAAGACAGTAACCATGTAGTAGGCTGGCGCCTGGCACCAGTCGCCCGTTGTAATACTATAGCTAAAGGGTCTATTGGACTTAAATGGGACTGTCCAGGACAGTCTGATGTTATGTATTCCTTCAGTTACGGTTCTTTTTCTAAGCCAACAACAACAACGATTATTCTTGGATATTCGTTACACATTTATTATCCCTTCACAACTGACATATCACAACAACACTCCCCAAGTCTGTTTTTCTTGACTTTATGTTTACTTCGTGCCCAGGCCTGAAGACGGTAGATATTTTTTTTTTTCATCCTGGTGTCACAATCATAAAAGAAAACATAAATACCTCAAAACTAGTTGGCAGAATATCGAAAATAGGGAAAATTTCACTGACTGGAATGAGTCCATAAAATAGCAGGAACTCCCAAAGAATTATCATTTTCTGGAGTGATAATATAGAGTAGAGTCTCCAAATTCAAACAAAAGATATAAAAAAAAGAATATTTCAGTGTTAGACAATAATGAAATCAGAATTCCAGTGTTAATAAAGGCATCTCCAAAAAGGTTAACGTATTCTTGAAAGCCAATATAGAAACTATACACTCCAAATAAACAAACAAAAAATAAAAAAAAGTGAAATTTTCAATAATACCAGAATAAAAAGAAATACACAAATACTAGATAAAAAAATAAAAAAGGGATGAAAATATTCACTAAAGAAAAAAGAAATTGATAACCAAGGACTCTACCCCACTCTCTCTTCCTCTGTTTGTGACAATGAAAGTGAATTAATGTACAACACATGATCTTCCAACAAGGGTTCACTGAATAAGATGAAGATGAGGGAAGAAGGAGATGGCCAAAACTCATTTCCTTCTATTACACTATTCTCTCTCTTTTTTTTTCATTTTGAAAATGAAAGTCATGGCGTTGAGTGGCAGCATTAATTTAAGCTCTTGGTAGAAGCATAAGGGTTCGTTTTTCTTCATTATTTATTTTACATTATGCATTTTGGAAGGGCTGCTTAATTCGAATAGACTACTTAGGTGTGTGTGTGTGTGTGTGTATGTGTCTGTGCGTGCGTGCGTGCATATGTATGTATGTATGTATGTATGTATGTATGTATGTATGTATGTATGTATGTATGTATGTATGTATGTATGTATGTATGTATGTATGTATGTATGTATGTATGTATGCATGTATGTATGTATGTATGTATGTATGTATGTATGTATGTATGCATGTATGCATATATGCATACATGCATACATGTATGTATGCATGTATGTATGTATGTATGTATGTATGTATGTATGTATGTATGTATGTATGTATGTATGTATGTATGTATGTATGTATGTATGTATGTATGTATGTATGCATGTATGTATGTATGTATGTATGTATGTATGTATGTATGTATGTATGTATGTATGTATGTATGCATGTAAGCATACATGCATACATGTATGTATGTATGTATGCATTTAGGAAGGTAGGTAGGTACGTAGGTAGGTAGGCATACATTTGTATGCATGTAAGCATATTTATAGCTAAGCATAAATATAGTTGCATATAAGTAAATAAAATATTGACAGTGCAATCTTTTAAATGTTATCATGACTATCTATTCCAAGAATATCATTGTAATTAATCACACAATAAGAATAAAAACTTCAATGCGAAATTACACAATAATCTAATCAGTCAAAGGCTTTCAAATTCTGTCTCAAACTCGTTCTCAGAGTGGGCGGTTCTTTCTATGATAAATTTACAGAAATAGAAATTTCATCGCCAGAAATAATTCACCTTCACAAAAAGTATTCTCCAATTGAAACCTTGTTCCTTTTTTCGCCACCTGTCTTCTCCAACATCCTTACATGTATGCTTCAGCAGACATAATTTAACTCCCTTCTTAGCCATATGCTTCCCTCAAAAGAATTAAGCTCTCTCGGTTGCAACCACGGTTATCAGACATAATTAATATTACATTCCTCTCTCTCCGACATCACTTCTTTATCATCTGGGTTCTCCAACAACAGAATTTTCATTCCATCACCATCAGAATTATTCAACAAAATATTCGCCATCTGGATTCTTCAACAGAAACACTATCTGTTCTTCGCCATTTGTACTCTCCACCAAAATTATTTCTGTCTCCTCCAACAGATATAATTTACATCTTTCATCATCTGTTTTCTTGCAGAAAGATATTTCCCCTTCTCTTATATATGCTCACTAATAAGAAAAATCCCTCTTTCACCCTCTATCTCTTCTAACAAGAAAGACCTCCTATCCTTTGCCCTCACTTTTCTCCAACAGAAGCACTCTCTCTTCTGCCATCTGGAAAGCTCAAGAAGTGTGTGGAAGACTGACTGAGGTCTTTTTCCTCTTGTAGTATTTAATTTCCTTTGTCAGAAGCAGAGAGAAAAGGGCAGTGAAGTGCCAAAGAACCTCTTCTGCATATAATAAGGGCCACACGGTATACATTTATCAAAGGGGGTTGATAATAATAATAATAATAATAATAATAATAATAATAATAATAATAATAATAATAATAATAATAATAATAATAATAATAATAATAATAATAATAAAAATAATAATAATAATAAATATAAAAAAATAAAAATAATTATAACAGAAATAATACTACAAAGAGCACCATAATAAGAACAACAATAATGATAAGATTAACATAAACAATAATCACAAAAAACAATAATGCTAAGAATGATAATATTAAATATACTAACAATAATATTAATACACAGATAATAATATAATAGTAATTATGAAATTATAATAATAATGGTACAATAATAGTAATAATAAAAAAAATGATTAATAATAAAAAATAGAAATAAAAATGAATTAATTGTAAATACACAAGAATATTATGCTATTTCCAAAATTACTTTTTATCAAACTTGAATGAAGTCTGCTTGATAATACGGGATCAATTACAAATAAACCATGACTCAAGTTAATATTTCGGTGCTCGGTTAAATTAATTAATGCAGATACCAAGATGTTTCTAGTAATAATATATCCTTACTTCTTCTTACTAAAATAGAAGCATTGTTCCAGTCACTATGGTGATGGCAATCAATAAAATGCTTGAACAAGGCATTATGCTGATGGCAGTCACCATATTGACTAGAATAATGCTTCTATTTTAGTAAGAAATAAGGATATTATTACTAGAAACCTCTTGGAATCATCTTGGAATCAGATGAGGCCAAGCGGCCTCATCTCACAGGTACTGTGTGGAGATTTGTAGCTCGCGGATTGGCCGGTGCAGCGACTGCTTCTCCCCATCTACCTCCAGACTCTGGAACTCTCTTCCTCCTTCTGTCTTTCCTAATTCATATGACCTTTCATCCTTCAAAAAGCAGATCTATCGTCATCTCAGGCCCGATCATACCACGGCACGTACTCAAACCAGCGTTACACATCCAACGGCAGGTACAGACACCAGGATCCATGGGCTAACCCCAGAACACACTACAATGATGAATTCCCAGCAGAATCACACAGTCGAAACTACAACTATGACTATGGATACCACCCCAATGAAACATGGTAATACCTCGTCTCCTGCTGTTGCTGTTACTGCTGCCGATGTGAAAGTTACTTGTAAATATAATGATAGATTATCTGTCGTACATATAAATGCACAATCTCTGTTATCCCATATACTAGAAATTGAACATATGCTTGTACAAGAAAATATTGATGTTCTTTGCATTAGCGAATCATGGCTGTATCCGTCAATTAATAATGCATTTATTAATATTCTTTCATATAATATTTATCGCTATGACAGTGGTAGAGGTGGAGGTGTATGTTATTTGTTAAAAATTATTTGAAGGCCACTGAACTAAATCTTGAAACTGAGAAGTACGAAGGAGTGGAAGATAAATGGATCTCTGTCCAACATAAAAAGCTTCCTTCTATTATCATAGGCTGCGTGTACCGCCACCCCAAAGCCCCGGTAACCTCTTTTAGCTATATTTTGGACGTTTTTAAGGAGATCATTTTAAAAAACAAACCAGTCTTTATATATGGCGATTTTAATGATGATCAACTAAAAAGAGAAAATAAAATGAGTAGACTTATTAAGAATTTAAATCTAGAACAGATTATAAATAAACCAACTAGAATCACTCCCACTTCAGTTTCCCAAATCGATCTAGTAATAACAAACTCCAAACATATGATAACTAAGTGTGACGTAATGCCAAGCCCTATAGCAGACCACGAGGAAATTGTAACGTCCCTAAATATTCGCAAACCAAAGAGACAACCAATCTTTAAAACATTCAGATGCTTAAGAAATTATTCACAAGAATTACTTTGTAGTTTACTTATGAATGAAGTACATAAATTAAATGAAATTCTATATACCGATAATATAAATATACAAGTAAGAATTTTAACCAGTGTCTTATCATCATGTATAGATCGATGTGCACCACTCGTGACAAGAGAAATATTTCGTCCCCCCGCTCCTTGGATAACAGATGACATAAAAAAACATTATGAAAGAAAGAGACAAACTACAAAATGAAGTAAAACTACAAAGAGATAATATCCCTTTAAGAGAAAAGTTTACAGAGCATAAGAAACAAGTAAAATCATTATTAAGTAACAGTAAGAAACAGTATTACAAAAATGAATTTCAAAACGCTAAAGGCAATATCTCTGATACATGGAAAATTGCTAAAACCATGCTTTCCAATAACTGTAATAAAAGTAGTAACATATCAATTATACCCGATGAGGTAGATGTAAGTGCTAAAGCAGAAGAGTTCAATAATTTTTTCGCTGAAGTGGGGAAAAAACCTTTGAAAAAACGAAAAAAGAAATAATAAATGAAATAAATAATAGTAATGGTGGTAATAATAATGATGATGGTAGTAGTAATAATAATAGTAATGTTGATAATGGTGTAAATAATAATGATGGTGGTAGTAATGGTAATGATAATAGTGATGATGGTAGTAATAATAATAATAATGTTAATTTGGAAGAACATAGTGCATTCAATAGAAGTAATGATGTCTTTAACCCAACTACAGTAGATTGTAATACAGTAATCTTAGTAATAAAAAATCTGAAAGACTCCAATGCATAGGGATCAGATGGAATTTGTTTTCGTTTTATTAGAGATTCATTATTTGTAATAGCATATTATCTGACGGTAATAATCAATACTTCCATAGCTACCAATATTTACCCAGATTTATGGAAAAATCCCCATGTAATTCCTGGTTTTAAAAATGGAAATCCTGACGACGTCTCTAACTATAGACCAATCTCTTTACTACCAATTTTATCAAAGATACTTGAAAAGATTGTTGCAAATCAGTTAAGTGAGTTTCTTGAAAAAAATAAACTTATTGCAAAAAGTCAACACGGTTTCAGGCCAAAATTATCAACTGAAACTGCCTTATTGAAAATATCAGATGAAATATACAAAAATATAGATAATAAGAAAATATCATTGCTACTACTACTCGTTCTTTCTAAAGCTTTTGATAGTGTAAACCATAGTATATTATTAGAAAAATGCAAAAAAATGAACATTGACCCAAGCTGGTTCGAGAACTATTTAAAAAACCGCTACCAGTCAGTCAGAATAAAAGATGTAGTTTCAAGTCGCAAGAAGGTATTGTTTGGGGTCCCTCAGGGATCGATCCTAGGACCTATACTTTTTCTAATATATGTAAGCGATCTAGTAAAATATTTACCTAACTGTTATGTCATTCAATATGCTGACGATACTCAAATCTTAATTGAAGGAGAAATTAATAATTTAGAAAATATTATTCGTAGAGCAGAAGAAATTTTGTATATGGCTAAACGTTATTTTCTAAAAAATGGTTTGTTACTTAATGAAACTAAAACCCAATCTATTCTTATCGGATCCAGACAATTATTATCAGAAGTTGATGACAATCTTCATATAAATTTTAACGGTAATATCATTAAGCCAATGAACTCGGTAAAGAACCTAGGTGTCTATTTTGACCGTTACTCGAATTTTGAAATGCATATAGATGAAATTTATAAAAAAGTAATGGGTACTCTAATATATCTAAATAGGGTAAAAGACTCATTTGAAACATCAACTCGTATAATAATTGTCCAGTCCTTAGCTATGAGTTTAATTAATTACTGTCTCAAAGTTTGGGGATGCACAAATAAGACTCAATTACAAAGAATACAAAAGTTACAAAACTTTGCAGCACGAGTGGCTGTTGGCAATGTAAGAAAATACGAGCACATCTCTCCTGTTTTAAAAGATCTAGAATGGATAAAGATTAGAGATAAATATGTTTTTGATATATGTACCTTTGTTTTTAATATACTAAGAAACAATCTTCCTGATTGCTTGTATAATTTTTCTACAGTAAGCTCAGTTACCGGGTTAACTACCCGTCAAGGGGAAGATTTATTAGTACGAAGGTCTAAAACTGATATTGGCTCAAGAGATATAAACATTCGTGGACCTCATTTATATAATCAGCTTCCCAGAGAACTAAAAAATGCTGGTTCAGTGTATACTTTTAAATATAATCTTAAGAAGTTACTCTTAAAGGAAGATTTTACTTGTAATTTTTAATGGTACACTCATCTTTATGATTTGTTTGTTTTAGTATGCCTATATCGTACACCACAGATGTCTATCTGGAATATATATGTATCTTATTTGAATACCCAATGTACTTTGGAAATAAAGGCTTATTATTATTATTATTATTATTATTATTATTATTATTATTATTATTATTATTATTATTATTATTATTATTATTATTATTATTATTATTATTATTATTATTATTATTATTATTGACTGTTTTTTTTCTGTCTGTCGTTTTCCTTTGTGTGACATTACCTCATCTATGCCTTGCCCTTAACCTTTTTCTTTTCCTTCGTCTTGGTATTTTCTCGTGCCCGGGCCTTTGTTGATGAGGGCAATTTCTGCCTGTCCCGTGTCACACTCTTAAAAAAAAGAAAAAAGCTTAAAATATTAACTTAAGTCATGGTTTATTTGTAACTGATCCCATATTATCAAGCAGACTTCATTCAAATTTGAAAGAAAATGCAAATGACATGATATTCTCGTGTACGTACATTTGATTCATTTTTGCTTCTATTTTTGTTATTATTATTATTATTATTCATTTTATTATTACTATAATTGTACCATTATTAATATCATATCAAAATCACTATTATAATAATATTATTGCAATATTATTATTGTTAGTATTTTCAATATTTTCATACTTAGTATTATTGGTTTTTATCATTATTGCTGTCCTTATTATTGTACTGTTGTTAGTATTATTTCTATTATATTATTTTTCATCATTATTATTATTATTATTATTATTATTATTATTATTATTATTATTATTATTATTATTATTATTATTATTATTATTATTATTATTTATTATTTTATAATTTTTGTATTTATTATTGTTACTATTATTATTATTATTATTATATATTATTATTATTATTATTATTATTATTATTATTATTATTATTATTATTATTATTATTATTATTATTATTATTATTATTATCATTATTATTATTATTATTATTATTATTATTATTATCATTATTATTATTATTATTATTATTATTATTATTGTAATCATTACTGTAATTATTACTGTAATTATTATTATTATTATTATTATTATTATTATTATTATTATTATTATTATTATTATTTTATTATAATTATTACTATGATTATAATTATTATTATTATTATTATTATTTCATTATAATTTGTTTAATTATTATTGTTATTATTATTATTATTACAATTATTATTATTATTATTATTATTATTATTATTATTATTATTATTATTATTATTATTATTATTATTATTATTATTATTATTATTTTATTATTATTATTATTATTATTATTATTATTATTATTATTATTATTATTATTATTATTATTATTATTATTAAAGTTAGTGTTAGATGTTCATTGTTACTATTTTTAGAAATATAATATGCTTATCGTCTTCTCCCACTATTGACTGTCTCAATTACCTGGTTTCACACCTTGCCTTGCCCACGGCGAAAACAAAAACTTTCTACCTGTATTGCTTTGGTCAATTCATTGATTTCTTTTGTTTTCTGTAAGTATATAGATATCGCTTCTTTCCTTGTATAAATCATATTCCTCTGAAAATAAGTAAGAAGCTTGAAAGTACCAAGTAATAAGGATCTCAAATCTTTCTTTCATTTTCCTTACGTAGCCATAACCATTCACATTTACAGAATTC
>JAXCGZ010017814.1:20000-38780 GCA_037179515.1 Halocaridina rubra | reverse complement strand
TATGCAGCAATGTTTTATCAATATGTACACCTCCCTGTAAACCATGTTCAACTCTTGGTTTTGTATCCATTTTGAAGCATTATTTGTATGAATTCATGTAATGTCTGACGCCTTGGCGCAATAAATTAATAAAATAAAATAAAATAATCTCTCTCTCTCTCTCTCTCTCTCTCTCTCTCTCTCTCTCTCTCTCTCTCTCTCTCTCTCTCTCTCTCTCCTCTCTCTCTCTCTCTCTCTCTCTCTCCCCCCTGCCTTTGACTCAGCCACCTGCCCCCGTGCAATTGGAATTTGCTAAGCGAGAAACAGTAAATGCCAAATGTATTTATGGTTTTAAGGATGAATATGATAAGTGTTTGGAAATAAAATTAATAGAATTGACCAGGAGACGGGGAATTACAAGCATAGGGCTTTTTGCAGCGACTACTTCCTCCCATTTACCTCCAGACTCTGGAACTCTCTTCCTCCTCCTGTTTTTCCAAATTCTTAAGACCTATCTTCCCTCAAAAAGCGGATCTATTTTCATCTCAGGGTCTAATCCTCCATATCTAGGACCTCAGTACTTTGACTATTTTTTCAGTCTGTTCTTTGCCTTTGTGTATCACTACTTCATCTTTGCCTTGTCCATAACCTTTTTCTTTTCCTTCATCTTTATATTTTCTCGTGCCCAGGCCTTTATTAAGAACATAAGAATAGAGGACACTGCAACATGCCTACTGGTACAAACGAGGCAGCTCCATTTTTGAATGGTATTTTCAGCATGTATAACCTATTCTATTCTACTCTACTTATTTAATCTATTTTTCTTTTTATGATTTTTCTAATAAGCACTAACCTATTCATACCCACCCTAACTCTGTCATATGTCTATCTAATCTACATTTAAAGGTGTCTAAGGTATTGGCATTTACTATCCTACTAGGAGGCCTGTTCCATGCATCAGCTACTCTATTACCAAACCAATTTTTACCAATTTCCGTTCTGAACCTAAATTTATCAAGCTTAAATCCATTATTACGAGTTCTGGTTTGATAATGAATTTTTAAAACTTTATTAATATCTCCCTTGTTAATCCCTTTAAACCATTTATACACTTCAATCATATCCCCCCTAACTCTTCGCCTTTCTAGAGAATGTAGATTAAGTTTTTTTTAATCTGCCCTCATATGGTAGATTTCTGATATTGTGTATCATCTTGGTCATTCTTCGCTGCACTCTCTCCAAGGATTCAATTTCCATCCTATAATAGGGTGACCAGAATTGCACAGCATAATCTAAATGGGGCCTAACTAATGCAAGATAGAGCTGCAAAATAACTTTTTCCGTCCTATTGCTAACACTTCTTGAGATAAATCCTAAAATTCTGTTTGCTTTATTTCTGACTGCTGTGCATTGCTCTCTTGGCTTAAGATTACTACTCACAAGAACTCCCAAATCCCTTTCACACTGAGAACTCATGATTTCATGGTTATTTAGCTTATAACTCGTATAGTCTTTTATAGTACCCATTTTAACTACTTTACATTTTTCAACATTAAATTCCATTTGCCATTTGTCCGACCATTCAGATAATCTATTTAGATCTTCCTGTAAAGCATGAATGTCTTCTTTTTCATTTATAATTCTACCTATTTTAGTGTCGTCTGCGAATTTACTTAGGTTACTACTGATATCCGAATCCAGATCATTTAGATATACGATGAATAATAGGGGACCCAGTACCGAGCCTTGTGGTACCCCGCTAGTAACCGAGCCCCACTCCGATTTCTCTCCATTTATGCAAACCCTCTGTTTTCTGTCTTTTAACCATTGTTTGATCCATCTGAGAACAGCTCCTCCTATACCATGAGCACTAATCTTTTGTGAGGAACTCTATCAAAAGCTTTGCTAAAATCTAGATATATTGTATCATATTCTTTGCCACAATCTACTGCCTCGTAAACTTCTGAATAAAAAGACAGTAAGTTTGTAAGGCACGAAAAACTCTTAAGAAACCCGTGTTGTGAAAGTTTTATCAGTCTGTGTAATTCTAGATGTGCCCTTATTTTATTTGCAATTATGGATTCTAGAATCTTACCCACTGTTGACGTTAAACTTACCGGCCTATAATTATTCTTTTTAACACGTTCTCCTTTTTTAAATATTGGTACCACATCTGCCAATTTCCACTCCATTGGTACCGATCCTAATTTTATTGAATTATTAAATAGTGCAGTTAGTGGACAACTAAGCTCTTCCTTGCATTCCTTTAATATTCTAGCATATATTCCATCAGGTCCCGGAGATTTATGAGCCTTTAATATATCTATTTCTTTTATTACCTCCTCTCTCGTAATATTTAGGACGGAAAAAGTTATTTTGCAGCTCTATCTTGCATTAGTTAGGCCCCATTTAGATTATGCTGTGCAATTCTGGTCACCCTATTATAGGATGGATATTGAATCCTTGGAGAGAGTGCAGCGAAGAATGACCAAGATGATACACAATATCAGAAATCAACCATATGAGGACAGATTAAAAAAACTTAATCTACATTCTCTAGAGAGGCGAAGAGTTAGGAGGGATATGATTGAAGTGTATAAATGGTTTAAAGGGATTAACAAGGGAGATATTAATAAAGTTTTAAAAATTCATGATCAAACCAGAACTCGTAATAATGGATTTAAGCTTGATAAATTTAGGTTCAGAAGGGAAGTTGGTAAAAATTGGTTTGGTAATAGAGTAGCTGATGCATGGAACAGGCTCCCTAGTAGGAGAGTAAATGCCAATACCTTAGACACCTTCAAATGTAGATTAGATAGACATATGACAGAGGTAGGGTGGGTATGAATAGGTTAGTGCTTATTAGAAAAATCATAAAAAGAAAAATAGAATAAATATATAGAGTAGAATAGAATAGGTTAGACATGCTGAAAATACCATTCAAAAATGGAGCTGCCTCGTGTGTGCCAGTAGGCATGTTGCAGTGTCCCCTATTCTTATGTTCTTATTTATTGAACTAAGTATATTATCGGGACTGTCTGTGTAAATGGATTCTACTTCCGGAATATTTTCCAAGCTTTCATTGGTAAATACAGATAAGACATAATCATTTAAACATGTACACATCACTTTATCGTCATCTGTGATATGGCCATTGGCTACTTCAATTGGTCCGACTTTTTCCTTAAATTTTGTTTGATAATGTTGATAAAACCCTTTAGGATTTTCTTTAGCTTCTCCTGCTATTCTAACTTCGTATTTTCTTTTCGACTCTCTAACTATCTTTTTAACTTCCCTGTTTAACTGTATATATTGCTGCCTCACCTGCTCTTCACCTCTTTTTAGTTTCCTGTATATTCCTCTTTTAATACCTATAAGATTCTTTATTCTATTGTTCATCCATTTAGGGTCATTTTTTCTTGATCTGCAATGTTTCATGGGAATATAGTCTCTCTGACTATTCTTAAGAGTCATGACAAAATTGTTATATTCCTCATCCAAATTTATATTAACTGACGGACTGCTGTTCTTTCCTGTGAGAGAATTTAATATATTGATCTTATCTTGTGATAATCCTTGGCATGTGGTACTCAATTTTCGGGGTAATCTGCTACCTGCGACCTGACCTGCTGGATTAACTACCCACATCTGTACCCCAGAAATCCCTTCCCATACCTCATTAGATAATTTAGTTTTTAAACCCTCAAAATCTCCTGCTCTAAAGTTTGGAACAATATTCTTGTTTTCCTTTCTAGTTTCCTTGAAAATTATGTTAAATCTAATGGAATCATGGTCACTGTTGCCCAATGGTTCACCAACTTCTAAATTTGTAACCATATTCTCTCTATTACTAAGAACTAAATCCAGTATATTCACCCCCCGTGTTGCTTCAAGTACATGCTGAGAAAGGAAATTATCTTCTACTACTTCCAAAAACTCCTTAGAGCTACTATCACCTGTTATGGTTTCCCAGTTAATATGTCTAAAATTAAAATCGCCTGCAATGCAAACTCTATTTGACCTGGTCACTTTAGAAATTTCATCGTATATAACTTGCGACTTTATATTATCCTACAACTAGACTTTCTATATTATTTTTAATTTCAACCCATAAGGTTTCTGAATTTAGATTTGTCTTAATTCCAGACTTAATGCAGCTTCTGAGGCTATCTTTAATATACATAATTACCCCTCCCCCTCTTCTGTCTGCACTGCGATCCGCATTATAAAGTTTATATCCTGTAATTATGTACTCAGCTTTAAGGTGTTTGCTTTCTAAATTAATCCAACTTTCACTAATGCATATTATATCCGGTCTCTCACTACCTACTATGGCTCTCAGTTCTTCTATCTTGTTACCTAAACTACGGCTATTTGTATAACATACTTTTAAACTTTCTCTAGGTTTACCCTTCTTGTGGCTATTCTTTTTGTTAATATTTGTTCTATGTAACAAATGGTTATTATCCTTAGACTCCCAGTTATTTGACCCACTATTTACTGAACCCTTACTGACTAATTTCTCTGCACAAGTATTATTCATTTCATTATTTGTATCTAACAAAACCCCCCTACCTCTCTGTCTATCATACCAGCCAATACCGAGACACCTGAATTAGAAAGATGCACTCCATCCCTTGCATACATATGCTTACGACTAGTGAAGTGATCCCACCCATCTATAAAACCTATATTATTCTCCCGACAGAAGACTTCCATCCTAGCATTTACTCCTATAGCTCGAGACCACCACTCTGAACTTTGGCTAAGCCTAGGGAGAATACCACACATCACAGGAACTGCACCCCTTTTCCTGATCTTATCCAGGGCTTGTCTATACAACCTAATCAGCTCCTCACTTCTACCATCCTGCACGTCATTTCCACCAGCAATCAAACAAACAACATCTTTTTTCTCAATCCAGCTATTTATTGACTCACCCACCTTCTTCATACCTGCTCCAGGGAAAAAATATTTTCCTCTAACTCTATGCCTGAGTTTCCTGTCAACATATCTGCATAGTGAATCCCCTACAATATGATGAGGGCAGTTTTTTTTTGGCCTGTCTCGGAGTCAAAATCATAAAAAAAAAAAGTATATAGACACTTATCATGAGAGTTGTGGTATGGGTATTGTTACTTTTATCAAAGCCTTAATTTGTCAGGTACTGTTACCCTACAGACTCCATATACCTAATGGTATCAAAGTGATCTTGTCGTGTTCACTCTCCACACCATCTTATCGCCAAGTAGCTCTGGCAAAGAGAGGCCTTACAAGTAACTTTAGGGATACTGTACTTAATAGGTACATTGAGAGAGAGAGTACTACAATACCAATTATACATTCAAATAGAAAAATATAATTTACAAAAAAAACAAAATGAAATATCTTAAGGTGTGTATTACAAAGTACTGTAGTTGGGAGAGAGAGAGCTGCTAAAATACAGTATGACAACATACATTAATCTTGTCTTTATCAGTTACCTTGGCTTGAGTGAGATTAGCAGAAGATGAATCATCGGGTGAGATCAAAATAATGGCGTATTTGAGCTAAGCCACCTTTCCCAGCCTCAAAGGGCAACAACCTGTAAAGGTTAAAGGTGTCTAATGAAAGGCAAAGGCAACGAACATTGATCCTATAAAAATTAAAGGTCTACTGAAAGGTAGAGGCAAGGGACAGTGATAGGAATAAAACAAAATGTATATCTACCAAATAGCCGGAGCCCAAGGTCCCTCTCTACTCGCGTGAACCCAGTGATCTCCAGGCAATGGCCTAATAATCAGGTGGACCTATAGGAAATCACTGACCCCCCATTTCATTGCCCACTTTATTCGGTAAAGACATGAAACAGTGAAAGCTAATCCAAGCCAGGACCGAACCTGTGCCCTATATATTACCAGCTCCAGTCGCTACCATTGCACCACAATTTTGGAATAAGATAAGATACTAGTAATTATCTAATTGTGTTCATAGGAAAGAGTCCTGTACTCATCATTCTCTGTCTCCTGAGATTAAAACAAATAAATATCAATTAGAAATTATAAAATACAATGTGTGTTCTGTTAATAAATAGGAAGTTTAGTAGCTTCTATGTGTTCTTTGAGCCCCCAGGGAGGCCTTGGGAGTCTTAAAATCACCTAGGCCGCTTTTAAGAATCCTAGGAAACCCCAACAAGCCCTTAGAAGTCCTAGTAGTAACCAGGGAGTCCTAGGATCCTAAAGGGATCCTTCAAAAGCCCTAATAGCCCTAAGGAAGCCCGCAGAGATTCTAAAAGACCCCAGGAAGCCCTCAGGAACCCTAGGTGCCCCAAGGGAGCCTATGGCTCTCCTGGGAGCCCCAAAGGAGTTGATGACGATCCCTTGAGCCCCAGGGAACAATCAGCAGTCACATTAGGCCCCAAGGAGCCATCTAGAGTCCTAGAATCTCCCAGCGAGCCAATAGAGGTCCTAGGGGCCCCATGGGCAGTATTTGGAGCCACCTAGGGAGCCACTGGGAGTCCTAGAAGTCTCCAGGGAGCCCAAGAGAGCCCATGGAGGGCCCAAGGAGCCTCCCAGAGTGAAATGCATAGAGAAGAAATAATGGAAATATGCTGTCGAAGTTTGCTCTCTAACAGCTCCTTTAAGAACCAGTTAAGGAAAACAAAGAAACTATTAGTATCCGTGGTAGCTCAGTGGCAGAGAGCGCGAGTTCAGAAGCAACTAGTGCGGATTTGATCCCATCGCAGGGCGTTAGGAATGGCGTCAGGCCTTAATTCCTCAGCACCAACATGTTTATGTCCACCCTTATTCAAATGTGAACTAATTGTGACACATTACATGGTTACATACGGGAAGTAACTCTCATATTAATAGAACAATTACCGCGGGGCGTTAGGGAGGGTATCCAACCTAAACTCCCAACTCCAACTTATCTGTGTTCATCCCCATTCGAATGGGGATTAAGAGTGATACATAAAACAACAACCTCAGGATTTATTACAAAGCTCTTCTCTTCAAATAACATCTTGCATAATTGCGCATTTGCTTTGAAATATAAAGTTATCAAAGAAAAAGAAAATAAACAGTAATAATAAACATGAAAAAGTATAAAAATGCATGCGGAAGCGAGTATGTATGTGTGAAAATAATTATCAACAAAAAATAAACACAAACACAAATAATGAACAAACAAGCCAAATGCACGTAAGGCTGAGTGTGTGTATGTGTACGTGGAAGAGTGCCAAAAAGAACTCCGCAACATGGCACTGTGTGCCAACATCGCTATTATCCTATCAGTGCTGATTTAGACATCGGAAGTCACGCACCATTAGTCCCCACTGACTAGGACCCAACTAATAATTATAATTAAAAATATGCATAATAACAGTCATTATTAATAGAAAATAACTACATACTGAAGAATATTGAGTGATAGAAACGTTATATACAACCATAACTCATGTTTTTTCAGTCATTATTAATAGGAAATAACTTCATACTGAAGAATATTGAGTGTTAAAAACGTTATATACAACCATAACTCATGTTTTTTCAGTCATTATTTATAGAAAATAACTTCATACTGAAGAATACTGAGTGTTAAAAACGTTATATACAACCATAACTCATGTATTTTTTCCCTGGTAATTAACTAACAAGTACACAAATGGTGACGTAAGCATTTGCGTAGTAAACATTATACACATAAAAACAAAACGTTTGTTGGTTGTATGAGACTTTTGGGTGAGTGCAGAAGACAAATATCAAGTATGCCACCCCAAAAACAAGTACACAAACTACAAGACTTCGCGAGAGATAAAGTATTATACAACGTATGTGCCGTGATACTGAACGAAATATTCTACAGTCAAGAAACGAATTGGAACGTTTACAGTTCCACGAACTTATCCTCAAAGTTGGAATTAGTAAAAGAATTTCTCTCTACGTCTCTAACGCCTGGAATCTTGGAAGAATTGTTGAATACCATCTTAACCCGTGATGAAGAAGTGGATGTCCTCGTCCGATACCTGGCAATGCAGCTTTTGCTCGTTCCAGGTGTCAGAAGTTTATCTGTTGGGAATTTCCCCGAGTCTTATTACAATATGATTCTCGACGTTATTGCTAAGAACGGAGAGAGTATACATCAACTGGATCTTCGGGGCATATGGGTAAACCAAGAACACAAAGGAGCTTTGCTCCGAGTTCTCAGGAAACTGAGTGAGGTCAGAAAGTTAACCTTGAGGTACATCTGCGACGACGAAGTATTATCGACTCTTGGAAAATACGCTTCGAATCTCCAAAGGATTGACATGTCTGGGTCACGGGGAATCACAGAGGAAGGTCTCAGAAATCTATGTGCTAACCCTCATCGAATTTGTATGGATAAGTTGAAGTATACGTTACAAATTGTGGATTTAGGAGGGCCCGGAGCACAGAATCTACCCCCTTCACATGTCAAATATCTTATGCTGTACCTCCCCAATTTAGTCAGTGTTGGTTCTTACGAGAAAACGGGTCAAGCCGTGCAGTTAATTTACGATGATTACCCGACAAAAGTTTTAGGATTACTGTATATGCACGACCTCACGACTACAAGTGGAAGATACCACGCCATCATGAAAGTGTGTCCGGATTTACAAGCTGTTTATTTTGACAGTCCCAAGGACACCGTCGTCCATTACCTGGACATGCTGAAGAAGCTGAACGAAATCAAATTGCATAAAGTTCGCTGGAGCGACGCTGAAATCCTGTTGAAGAAAATGGGAACAAGAATAAGAAGTTTATATCTACTAACAGTCTTTGGGGACATAGATCTACTCAACCTGGGAAGTTGGTGCTCAGACCTCCGTAGGTTAGAGTTTCACAACGTGTATCTTCGATGTGAGGACACTACACACCCCAATGCATTCCACAAAGTACTCGAATTCCTCATCTACAGCAGTCATCTGAGCACCACGAGTGTCAAGTTCATACTGAACCAATGTGTGATGGCCGAGAAAATATCTATATGCGATTGTGAGCACCTAGATGATGCCTCTGTTCGTAGCTGCATTTTGGGGAAGAGCTTGCGCCAAGTCAAAGAACTCTGGCTAGGTGCAGCTGAGAATCTGACCATCCAGAGCGTTGAATCGCTAATGGAGAATTGTCCAGCGCTGACCGATTTGGGCAATCTGGCCACGTGGAGCGTTCACCCAGATGATTTGGACATACTCAGAGTTCAGTTACTAGTTACAAATACCGATCTTACATTGCATGAGCTGGCAAGTCCCGGTGATGATGAGTGGATTGTAATTGGCTAAATATTATAGGTTTTGCCTTTTCTGGGCTGGCTAGTTTCGTGAACTTTTTGAGTGATATTTTGTGCAATGTGTACTTAAGATTATAAAATACATTAATACAGGCTAGAGAGAGAGAGAGAGAGAGAGAGAGAAGTTGGGTGTTCCCCTAAAGAGATCAAATGTTTACATATTGTATTAAGGGAGTGCTTTAGTATTTGTGAGGGAAATACCTCATCTTCAGAGGTACCTGAAAATGAATACTCACACTCAAAAGCACTATATAGTCTCTTGTTTCATTTCTCCCTTCCTTTTATTCATATGTATTTTTGTTCCAGTTTTACGTCACGGACTCCATTTTCTACCAAGGTCTAGGACGGTTCCCTTCTTGCGAAGGACTTGTTTTGGCTGGTGTAATTGTTACCCTGAGTGCATGCCCTTGAAATAATAATAATAATAATAATGTAAACTGAAATATATAAATCTAGCAATACCTGGAAAAGATTATGTATTGAAATATGTCATTTACTTTATTGCTTTCAATTTTTATAAGGACTAATTACTTGTCTTTTTTTGTTATCCATTCACGAATTTAAAGCAATGTAATTAATAATTATACAAAAAAATGAGCATTTGTATTAGTTAAATAAATCAGTTAACCAAGTAAGTATAAATATGGTATAAATATTATTTTTTCTTTATTGTATTTACAAATATTCTTTTATTATTGATTATTTCTAGTGAATATTTCCTGTTATTTAATAAATATATGTAACTGTGTACAGAATGTCTTATATAATAAATGGTTTATTTATATAATGACTTTTATTCCCTGTTATTCATTGGTATTACTAAATATATATTAAGATGAAAAACACATGAATATAAAAATATTTAAAAACGAGAAAATACATAACTAAATTAAATTAATTGAATATGGAGAAGATAAAATTATATATATATATATATATATATATATATATATATATATATATATATATATATATATATATATATATATATATATATATATATATATATATATATGACGCCACAAACATTAATGGTAAGTTTTGGCAAAATATTCGTCAGTCAGAATACAGAGCTTTGGCATCATGGTTAACAGAGCTGGCTCAGTAGCTTCCACGTAAGAGAGAGAGAGAGAGAGAGTAGCTAACTGTAAGAACAGAACTACAAATATCCATTCTGTAGCACTTAGTGAAAATAAAAACAAAAATGAAATACAAAGATATGTGTACCGCTCTGTGTCAGAATGAGTCCTTATGATTGGGGGGCAAACAATGAAGTTGGAATAGGGGAAATGAAACTGGATGTCCTTCCCAACGTCCCACGGTCATAAACACATTTACGCAATTAATAACCAACAAAGGTGCAATTCTTAAGACTGGATGCCATCCCTAACGTCCCAGGAATTTCTAAATAAGTATAAACAAATAAATGAAAAATTACGCAATTGATAAAAACTAGTGGGTGCCATTTCTAAAGGCTGTCCCATCAATCCATCAAGGAGCCATTCGTTTATTTACATGTTTCGGATACATGAACAAAAGGGAGCCATTCGACGTAAACAACGGTCTTCTGCTACGATTTACGGCATTTCGGCAACACAATTTACAATGTTGTCATTCATACATAGGTGTTGCATGTCCACTTATTCCCACAGGAGTGTTGCAACCGTCCTCAAAACAAAACCGATAAAAGAAAGAATAAAAATACAAGTAAATAATTTGATTTTGTCCTTATGCCTTAGGAAAGAAATGGCAAAGCGAGGCATTAGGAAGGGCAATCAGCCTTAATTCCTCTGCACCAGTCTGTCAGTGTCCACTCCCATAATGAGGATCAAGAGCGAGCAATGCGTCAATATTATCTGCTTTTGTCAACAGCAACGAATGTTAACTTAGACACATACCAGTAACAACATCAATTTATCACCAAATATCCATTCGGGTGTCGCTATACAGGAGGCCTAGATAATCCCCAAATTTCCATTCGAGTGTCGCCAGTGAACTAAATATGTAGGAGGCCTAGATAATCCCCAAATTTCCGTTCGAGTGTCGCCAGTGAACTAACAATGCAGGAGGCCTAGATAATCCCTAAATTTCCATTCGAGTGTCGCTAGTTAACTAACTATACAAGAGCAAAAGCACAGCTTCTTTAGAATACTGTTGAAAAATCCACGATTTTCCATTTGGCACTCTACAAGCATTGTTAAATAGTGCCAATGTGTAAAGGGTATGAGTGTAAAGTGCATGCATGGGCACGACATAACATAATTACCCAAGCATTTTGCATCCTGTAAGGTTAGGTAGTGCCAATGTGTGAAGCATCCCTGTTGACAAGAACCCTAACCTAGCCACGGCATGATTGCACATACCAAATACTGCAAATATGTTCTTTGGAATTCACAATGATTCATTATTAAATGAAATTACAATTTCTAACCTTTCTCTATGCAGAATTACCCCGGTTATATTGAGCAATAAGCACCCTATTTCTGAACAATAATTATGTAGCAAGGCACTCTCCAAGTCAGCACCGTTGATGGTTTTATTGAGGCAATAGGCGCAGTATATGATATCAAGTATTACAGTCACACTAAATATACTGAATGCTTCAAAAATTGACTCTGCATTTTTTGTCGCTTTATATGTCACTATTAATCCTCATTCAAATGGGTGTTGGCCCCGAAGTTGGAGCTGGGGAATTAAGGCTGGATGCCCTCAAAGTCCCCATCTTGACTCTCGTTAGCTGCTTACTGAGTTACACGCACTGATCACCTTGGCCCCCAAGAAGTGAACTCTACATACTGTAGTTCAGTTGTATTCGTCATCAATACAGTACTATCGTCAGCATCTTTAGAAGTTAGAATATAAAGAGAAATAAAAACTTTATGTCACCTAAGCATGGATGAAGTGTGAGCTAAGAGGCCAGTACAGTATATATATCGCAACTTTTATTTCTAGGGCTGGGTGAAAGCAATACGTCGTCAGAAAGATCAGACGTTTGTGGACGTTAGCGATGGCTCATCGGCAAAGAATCTCCAGGTATGTTCACTTTTAAGTAATGAGACAGACATGTTTTATGCTTTAAATAATGCATTAAATTATGTCAAGAGAAGTTTACTTCAGATGAAACATAATATTAGTTCCAACTTGATTAGTAGCTTAAAAAAAGGATACATGCATGCAAATTTGATCATAAATTGTCTTATTATTATAATGTACCTCATTTTTATGTAGTGTAGCTTTTTTTGCAAATAAGGATATTCCATAGCTTATATAATACAGTAACGAACAAGTGTTACAAGGGATACACAGTGGTATTCTTACCAGAATATTCATATAATTCCTTTCTTATCAGGTTATTTTGGAATCAAGCAAAAGACCAAGTAATCTAGGATATCATTCCTCTCATCATTCCTTTCTTATCGGGTGATTATGGAATCAAGCAAAAGACCCAGTAATGTAGGATATTATTCTTTATATAATTCTTTACTTATCAGGTTATATTGAAATCAAGCAATAGACCCAGTAATCTTAGATTTATTCTTCATATAATTCCATTCTTATCAGGTTGTTTTGGAATCAAGCAAAGGACTCAGTGATCTAGGGTATCATTCTCCATATTATTCCTTTCTTATCAGGTTATTTTAGAATCAAGCAAAAGGCCCAGTAATCTAGGATATCATTCTTCTATATGTGCATCAGGACTTTTAAGTCATTCATCTCACAAAGGACAAGAAGTTGAGCTCTTGGCAGAGGATATCAAGGTAAGTCACATATATATATACAATGCCCTTAGTCACCCTCGAAAAGGGGGTGGCCCAACCAAAGAACTCACATTCAAGCAAAAGCCAAATATACCTCGATTACTTCTCTCAGCTCCTTGGGGATGGAGGGTTAAGTTGCTACCAGAGCAAGAGAACAAGATAAGTCATGGATAAGAAAAATATCCAGAAATTTGAGTATTAAGCCTTCCTGCAAGGTGGTAATGCAATATATAATGGATTGCTACAAGGCCCTACTAGTGTTGTTTATCAGATCATACTTAAGCTTTAAAACAAGGCCGCGAAAATTGAACGCAATTTCAACCCCAACTAGTTCCAGCTTCTACTCTGGTCATTTGATGCATCTTGCCCTTATGGTGTTAAGAGATATACCTATGAGTATGGAGAAAGAATTCCATATTCCTAACAAGTCACAAGAAACAACTAAATGAGATAGGGAAATGGGAGATTGGCAATCCCTCATTCCTACAAATACACAGTAGAGGGATGAATGGGCTAAGTATCGTGAAGTCTACCACACCTTTTCTTTTTTTAAGATTGTGGTAATCATTCTAGCTTAAGCAAGATATATGTCATGTAAAATAATGTACAATGCTTCCCATATAATCTTGGTTAACTGGTAATTAATCCTTACATATTTTCCAGGTTATAGATGATCAAAATCTTGAGAATTACCCATTTAAACCTAGGACGAAGTTTCCTCCAGATTACGTAAGGCAGTACCCTCATTTGAGGGCGCGCACAAATTTCGGTTCCTTACTTCGAATACGATCACAGGTGAACACTGTCCTACTTTACAATAGTATTCACTTCCTATTCTTGATATCATGAGTTCTTTCATATCATAGCTTTAATTGTATTTTTTAGAGATATGTATATACAATGCAGTATATATAATTTTTTCCCATGTTTTATGTCACTGTTAGCCTGGATGCCGTTCTTATTGCCCCGCTGTGAGCAGGAACATGGGTTTGTCACCTCTGCCTTCATTCCCCAGCTTTGATCCATCTGTGTCCACAGATAAATGGGAACTAACAGTGAAGCATGAAAAAAAGTGTTACAACTCAACTCAACTCGACTCTAATTCAAGTCAACTCAACCAATTCAACTCAATTCTACTAACATATATAATTATATATGAATTTTCAGGCCAAGTTAGCAATGCATCAGTATTTTTTCCAAGAGGGTTTCATATGCGTAGACACTCCATTAATAACAAGTAACGACTGTGAAGGCGCTGGGGAGGTGTTTACAGTCAAGGTTAGTTACGATATGAACAGGATCTGCTTGTGTGCCTCTTTGTTGTTGTTTGCCGTTTTATGTCTCTCTTAATCCCCATTTAAATAGGGGTGGACACAGACAAGCTGAAGACTTAAGGGTAGATACCCTTCCTGATGCCCCATGATGGGCTTGAACATGGGTTTCTTACTTTCCAAGACGAGTACTCTACCACTGCGTTTCTGCTATAGCAATGACAAAACACCTATATACATATCTAAATTTGTGCTCAGATGTCTAGTTTTGATGGTTAAGAATATTTCAGCATAATATAAATACCTTTACAAGTAACTGGATCTCTGCTCATAATTATCATTCACATCACTGTCTACTCTCAAGTGAAAAGTGGGACAAGGCTAGCAAGAAACAGTGACCCCATATACAAATGGATTAAAACTGAAGATAAAGAAGGAAGCTGTATACTATCAAGTCAAATAGGTATTTACTGTCGAAAGCAGAAAAACAAACACTTGAAGTACTTCGTGCTTATTATGTGCCTCTTATCTCGTATTTTATATCACAGGTACCTAATGCCAAAATTATTTCAAAAGACGATGATCTGGAGGAACACTTCTTTGATCGTCCCGTCTTCCTAACAGTATCAGGTCAATTGCATCTAGAAGCGATGGCTAGGTAGGTTATAAAATATATGAAATCTTACTTTACGTCTCTCTGTTTATAAAAATTGTGTATATTCCTAAAGAAAACCATAACAGGCCCTCTAAGTAAATACCGTACTGTTTTATGTGTCACAATAAGTCCCCATTCGAATTTGGTGGATGCAGACATGTTGAATCAGAGGGATTAAGATTGTATACCGTCACTAATGCCCTGCGGTGAGATCAAATCCACATTAGTCGCTTCCCAACTCGGGAACTCTACCACTGGGCACACCATGGTCCCCGTATTAAGAAATATCTAATAAACTGTAATGCATGGATTACTATCTAACTATCTATTTTATTTATGTGGTATCTGCAGTTTATGAAGACTTTGAATGATGTAAGTAGGTACATGAGGGATATGACAGAGAAAACAACTGCACCGGTCAAAGAAACCACACAAAATATTAAGATATTAAGCTACAGTATAAAAAAAAACACATGAAGGTTCCTTGTCTTATTCACGTGTTTATTTTCAAATGATTAATTTTTTGTTTAACTCCGATTATATCTCTGTCAGTTAGTACAGTATATTCATTTCTAATCCTCTTGAGGGAGGAGTGATCAAGGAGACATGTAGAATGTATATATGCTTTAACTTGGCCATCCTTCTTACAAGAAGGATTGAGCCATTGTATATGTAATGTATTTACCTTATTGTGCTTACAACTATACTTGTAATTTCCTAGATGCATGTGTGTAATGAGACAGATGGCTACATCAGAAAAGACAAACACTGTAAGATCTAGTGACATTTAAAGGATTTAGTGAAACATTTCTCTTTTATTTTTCAGCGGTCTTTCGAAAGTCTACAATTTCAGCCCAACGTTTCGGGCGGAGAATTCACAGAGCCGAAGGCACCTATCAGAGTTTTGGATGGTGGAGGCAGAAGAAGCTTTTCTTAAGGGACTAACAGGCTTCGAATCTCTAATGAACAGAGTCGAGAGCCTTGTAAAGTTTTCCATTCAGTATTTATTAGATACTCAAGAAGAAGACTTGCTCTACTACTGGAAACAAAATGACTTTACTGAGGTTAGTTCTTATACAATATATCTTCTTTGTCTTCAGTTTTAAGTAATTTCTGTATGGGGTCGCTATTTCTTGCTAGCCTTTACAACCTTTACCTGTCCTCTTAGCCGCTTGTCCCGCATATCATATTCTATATTATCCTTCCATTGGAACTTCACCCTTCCTCTACCTCTCCTTCCCTCCACCTCCATATCTATAACCCTTCCGCAAACATGTCTGCTTCTCTTTTCATCGCGTGATCAAACTACTGTACTCTTTCTTGTCCTGTCTTTGTCTATATCCGTATTTTATATGCTAGTTTGCTGTTTTATCAGTCACTGTTAATCCCCATTCATATAAAGGTAAATTAAGGTTGAATCTCCTTCCTAACACCCTGGTGATCGAATACATGTTCATGCTAATCACTGAGCTAATGCAGCCCCTTGTCACTTTATGTAAATGGTTAAATAAAAGAAAAAGCCTGTCAAAGAAGGTATATTAATACTCAGTATACTGCATTGTCTATTCCAGAAACGTGTTCAGAACACCATAAGCCTGCCATTTACTCGTCTTCCGTACAGCGAAGCCATGAATATTCTCACAGAGAACAGTTCAGTATTTCAGACGAAACCAATACGAGGAGCAAATCTCGGGAAAGAACACGAACTCTTTCTTGCCAAACACATGGGAAATGTTCCAGTATTTGTGACCGATTGGCCCTCCGACACTAAGGCATTTTATATGTGTTCCACAGAAGAGGATTCTAGTCTGGTTAGAATAAAATTCGTCAAATGCATAGAATCTAGCTCATAGGCAGTCAGCTACTTTTTGTATGTCATTAGTATATTAATATGCAAGCAACCGATGTAGATGGGTTGGTGGCCCAGTGTTTGATTAGTCAGGAAGGGCATCTAGCCTTAATTCCCTAGCTCTAACTTGTCTATCTCCACCCCCATTTATATTTGCATTAATAGTGACAAATAAAAAACTATGAAGGGTTATGTGTGAAAAATATTTTCATATTTTGCAGGTATATGGCCTCGACCTTCTCTTCCCTGATGTGGGAGAGGTTGTGGGAGGCGGCTTGAGAGAACACGATTTTCTAACGCTCAGAAAGCGTCTGGAACGACGTGGGTTATTACAAAGCCTAGACTGGTACCTACAGCTACGTCAGTTTAGTGGCAGAGCCCCATCTGGAGGGTTCGGGCTGGGTTTTGAAAGATTTTTACTATTCTTATTAGGAATTCACAATATTAAAGACACTGTTCCCTTTCCCCGCTGGGGTAAGCACTGCCCTTGTTAATATTTTCTATCATGTGAGTTACTTTTAAACAAAACAGGAATATGTGATTACCTGTACAGCTTCTGTGTGATACCTTTTATATAATATGATGGCAATATATGAATGAATTCAATATGTGTATTTTTTATTTCCCTTTTGCAATATTATATTCAAAGTCAAGTTAACTAATTTAAAATGATGAAGTATATACAGTGAATGGGGCTTCTGTAGCTAAGTGGTAGAGTGCATAGGTTGGGGAGCAAATGACGCGGGTATGATTCCATCGTGGGGCGTTTGGAAGGGTATCTAGCCTTAATAACCCAGCTTCAACTTTTGTTCACTCCCATAATGGACATTAATAGTGACATAAAATTAAAGAAAATTTAAAAGTATTAAAGCAAAAACAATACTTTTTGTATCTCGTGTCAAAAATATTCACTTTGATGCCACTGTAGCGCAGCGGGATAGTGCATGAGTCGGGAAGCGACTAACACAGGTTCAGTCCCACCCCAGGACTTAAGAATGGGCAGCCTTTCTTAATTCCTCAGGTGCGGCCTGTGTCCTCCCCCATTTGAAAGGAGACTAACTGTGACATAAAATGATGCATTATTTTATTCTTGTAGATGTTGAATGGATAGCTGGCTTAGAATTGATTAATTAATTAAGCATTTTTGGATTGTATAAAAAGATAACAATTAATGAAGTCATTTGATCATTTTTCTTCATACCGTCTTTTTCTATCAAAGACAAAGGGTGACCATAAGGAGAGGCGGAAAGAAGATTATTTTCTTTTTTTGTCACTTTGTGTCAATGTAAATCCCCAATTGAATAGGGGTGGGCACAGACAGGTTGGAGATGGGGAATTAAGGCTAGATGCAATTCCTAATGCCCTAAGATGAGCTAGAACGTGGTACTCATGTTTATTTGCAAAATTTAAATTCGTTAGAAACTTTTTGTTGCTAAATAACTAAATTCTACCTCTGAGCTAATGCGGCACTCTATTATTCCACTAATGATGAGGAAAAATAGTTACTAATACATTAGTAAAACACTTATCCCACTTCTGATCATCAACTTGCAACCCTGACACTCCTTCAAAAGCCACTAAGAAAAATGACCGTTTCATATCAAAATTCCAGTAACGGTAAGCTAAAATATGCCAACTGCCCCACAATACTGTTTATCTTTTCTTCATAATTTTCTAAGTTATATTCAAAATATTATTGAAAGAGTTGGAGGGAGCAGTAGCTGAATGGTAGAGTGAGTGAGTAGGGAAGCAACTAATGTGGGTTCGAACCCCAGTCAAATAGGGCCTAACTACTACTCATAAAATGGAGCATTGCACGTTTTGGAAGAGATAGGAATTGAAAGAAATAGGAGTTATTCTAATGTCTATCTCAGCACTCTGTTTCTCTTTACTCTATGCTTTCATTCTGCCCAGGCCCGATGAGGGAAGATTTATTTATTTTTTTTCTTTTTGGCATGTCCTGGAGTCACAGTCATAAAAAAA
>JAXCGZ010017814.1:2500-7500 GCA_037179515.1 Halocaridina rubra | reverse complement strand
CATGTCTTATATTAAATAGTTTTATTTTTCGCTGTTATTATTATTATTATTATTATTATTATTATTATTATTCTTATTATTATCATGATGATGATGATTATTATTATTATTATTATTATTATTATTATTATTATTATTATTAATTGTTTTTTATCATTAATATTATTATTTTTGTTATTATTATTATTATTATTATTATTATTATTATTATTATTATTATTATTATCATAATGATAATTATTATTATTATTATTATTATTATTATTATTATTATTATTATTACTATTATTTCAATTATTATTAATATTATTATTATTATTATTATTATTATTATTATTATTATTATTATTATTATTATTATTATTCGTAGTAGTAGTAGTAGTAGTAGTATCATTATTATTATTATTATTATTATTATTATTATTATTATTATTATTATTATTATTATGCGTAGTAGTAGTAGTAGTAGTAGTAGTAGTAGTAGTAGTAGTAGTAGTAGTAGTAGTAGTATCATTATTATTATTATTATTATTATTATTATTATTATTATTATTATTATTATTATTATTATTATTATTATTATTATTATTATTATTAATAAGAAACCCCGTTATAAGACCCAATGCCTTGTAATTATTTTAATGACGGGGTTTCATTATATTACACAAAGAGGATGTGAATTTTGTGAAAGTCTATTGTGAAAATGTGTGTATGTGATGAGTTTATGATGTCCATACTGTGCCAGGCACAAAAATGAAAGCACTGGTGTGTGTGTGTGTGTGTGTGTTCATAAGGGTATGGTCATTGCTATTTTATGATGGGGTTATAATTCTCTCTCTCTCTCTCTCTCTCTCTCTCTATATATATATATATATATATATATATATATATATATATATATATATATATATATATATATATATATATATATATATATATATATATATATCCCCATGAATCTATCTAACAATAAATATGCAATTCATCTATATAATTAATAATAATAATAATAATAATAATAATAATAATATAATAATAATAATAATATTAATGATAATAATAATAATAATGATAATAATAATAATAATAATATTAATAATAATAATAGTAATAATAATAATAGTAATAATAATAATCATTATGATAATAATAATAATAATAATAATAATAATAATAATAATAATAATAATAATAATAATAATAATAATAATAATAATTATATTTACTTATTATTATTATTATTATTATTATTATTATTATTATTATTATTATTATTATTATTATTATTATTATTATTATAATTATTATTATTATTATTATTATTATAATAATAATAATAAAAATAATAATAATAATATTATTATTATTATTATTATTATTATTATTATTATTATTATTATTATTATTATTAACGATAGTAGTAGTAGTAGTAGTAGTAGTAGTAGTAGTATCACTCACATGCATACATACACAATACATACAAAAATAGCAAGAATGAAATGAGACAGACAGACAGACAGACAGACAGACAGACAGACAGGCATAAAACCACACCCATCGTAACGAGGGAAGGAGGTGCAGAGGCGCGCAGGAAATAGTGCGCATCACCTTAGGGCGTGACGCGAGGCGAGTATATATATACGCCTTCTTTCAAGAAGGGAAAAAAGAAAGAAAGAAGAGCAAAAGTAGGAAGAGGAGGAGGAGGAGGAGGAAGAGGAGAAGGAGGAAGAGGGAGAGTATTACCACGCATATTACTGCTGCTACTACTACTACTACTACTACTACTACTACTACTACTACTACTACTACTACTACTACTACTACTACTACTACTACTACTACTACTACTACTACTACTACTACTATTACTGCTGCTACTACTGTTACTACTACTACTACTACTACTACTAATAATAATAATAATAATAATAATAATAATAATAATAATAATAATAATAATAATAATAATAATAAAGGGAAAGCTGTTAAAATTATTTTTTAGTTAAACACTGAAAATGATTCGGGCGACGTGCACGAAAGAGCACCGTGATCCTTTCGAGCTGCTTTTTTGAAATTAAAAAAAAAACACACACAGACACACGCACACACACACACCATTTACCAATACTTTGCAATAAAACTACTGTTTCTCGAAAGTTGAAATAAGTCAAAGTTTGTGTGTGTGTGTGTCTGTGTGTATATGCTCACATACATGTAAATAATACATACACATACGCATACACACATACACACGAACGCAAATATAGAAAACTATTCATGTTACTATGTATACAGATTTGGCAAGCCCCTTAGGCAATGTTTATATAAATTACACCAATTGAGTAACTGGGGGAGCCAGCCAGGCCACCTTGGTGATGGTTCCAAGGCCGGATTATTGGAGAAGGTTGGCGTCAGAAAGGGTAACCAGCTGTTAACATTGTGAGAAAAGCAACAGTTGTACAGTTGTTTTACATAGCAATTGGTAATAAAAACAGCGATCCTAGTTGATAATGGGAAAAGATAACGAGAGAGAGAGAGAGAGAGAGAGAGAGAGAGAGAGAGAGAGAGAGAGAGAGAGAGAGAGAGAGAGAGAGAGAGAGAGAGAGAGAGAGACTGACCTAGTAAAAAAAAATTCAGATTTTTTAAATCTTAACAAAAAAGAAAATTAAAATCTTTGACAAAAATATCGAAAAATATTGTGAACACGACTAATAATTGTGAACATGAGTAAAAATTGTGAAAATAAACAAAAATAGTGACAATGACTGAATATAGTGAAAATAAAAATAAAAAAAACTTGTCGAAAATCAGTAATAAAAAAATAATAAAATTGTGGAAATGAAAGAAAATTGTGAAAACGAAAAAAAAGGTTAAAATAAATAAACATTTTTGTAACGTAGAAATACAGTCAAATTTGTAAAATATAGTGAAAATTAATAATAAAAATAAATTTATACAGTATAAATATAGCTAATATTGTCAAAATTGTAAATATGAATAAAAATGGTGAAAATGAATAATAATGACGGAATATGATAATGATGAAAAAAGACAGAAGATGAAAATAACATGGTCAAAAGATATGACATCATAAAAATGAAAAAAATATGACAATTTTTATTCATATGTTTTATTTGTTTATAACAGTGTATGGTATTTGTGTCAGACAAGTAGGTGACTGTATGGTGGTAGTAGTAGTAGTAGTATTAGTAGCAGTAGTAGTAGTAGTAGTAACTAATTTTATTACAGTAATAGTAGTAGTGGTAGTAGTAGTAATAACTAATATCATAGCAATAGTAGTAGCAGTAGTAACTATCATAGTATTAGTAGTAGTTGTAGTAGTAGTAATAACTAATATCATAGCAATAGTAGCAGTAGTAATAACTAATATCAAAGTAGTAGTAGTAGTAGTAAATAATATCATAACAGTAGTGTAGCAATAATAGTATCAAATAACATCATAACAGTAGTAGCAGTAACTAATATCAAAGAAGTAGAGATTGCAGTAGAAGTAGTAGCAGTAGTAAGAGTAATTCTTATTTAATAAAAGAAGAATATTTTCAATATTTCATTAAAATTTATGAGTGCAGAGTATCCGGACAACCTTACGCACATACAATCCCACTCTTGAGTCCCAGTTGCACTTGATTCCACCACTACCTCCCAATATCCATGAATAAGAGAAATAAAAAAAACTTTTCGAGCAGCCCAGCACTAAACCAACCGAGCCATGGAAGTTGAACTATAAATACGGAGAGTTTTGTGTTCATCAGCAAAAAAAATATTTTTTTTCTATTCTGAGAGGAAGAGAGAGGAAGAAATGGAGGATTTCCCCTCTAAGGGGGAGAAAAGAGGAGGGGAGTGGGAAGGAGGGGGATTTATCCTACAGGAGGTAGTGGAAGGGAGGGTGATTTTCCTACAGGAGGGAGTGTGAGGGAGGGGAAGGAAATTTCTCCGCTAAGGGGGAGGGAGTGAGAGGAATTCCTTCCCTAAGAGGGAAAACGAAGAAGAGGGTTTAATTTTCTAGAAAGGGAGAGGGAGGGAAGTTCTCCTCTCAAGGGGACAGTGAGAGGGAAATAAGGAGAATTTTGCTGTAAGAAGGAGAGAGAGAGAGAGAGAGAGAGAGAGAGAGAGAGAGAGAGAGAGAGAGAGAGAGAGGAGAGAGAGAGAGAGAGAAAATCTATTCCCTCACCAGGAAAGAAAGAGGGAAGGGGTGAGAGGGGAATTCCCTCTCCAGGAGGAAGAGAGGGAGAGAATGAGAGGGAAATTCCCTCTCCAGAAGGAAGAGAGAGTGGGAGGGGGAGGGGTAAGTCTCCCTTCAGGAGAGACAGAGAGGCACTTAGAGATAAATTCCCCCTCCAAGAGGGAGAGAGGGAGGGAAAATTCCCCTCCAAGAGGGAGAGAGGGAGGGTGTGAGAGGGAGAGAAGAAGAAGGGAGAGATTTCAAAAGAGTTATTTCAAACCTCATTTCTCATTGATTCTTCCGGAGGGTTGGGCCGGAGGGAATGAAATAATTGCTCCCTCCTGGCACTCCCTCCTGGCACCCTCTTCGTGTCCAACCTTCAATTTCCCTCCCTCTCCCTCTCTCTTTAAACTTATAAATAACTAATATATTAAAATAGTGGCGGTGGTGGCGGGTAGTAGTAGTAGTAGTTGTAGTAGCAGTAGTAGTAGTAGTAGTAGTAGTAGTAGTTGTTGTTGTTGTTGTAGTAGTAGTAGTAAAAATAGTAGGATCAGTAGTATAATTTATAATGCTAAAAAAAAAAGAAAAAAAATAATAATAAAAATAATAATAATTATTATTTTTATTATCATTATTATTATTATTATTATTATTATTATTATTATTATTATTATTATTATTTTATTGTTATTATTATTACTATTATTATTATTATTATTATTATTATTAGTAGTAGTAGTAGTAGTATTGTTATTATTATTATTTTAATTCATATGTAATTCATACACAATGGCCTCTCTCTCTGTGGGGTATAAGG
>JAXCGZ010017813.1:32500-38856 GCA_037179515.1 Halocaridina rubra | reverse complement strand
ATTGTGAGTACTGCTTCTATTATTATTATTATTATTATTATTATTATTATTATTATTATTATTATTATTATATTTATTATTATTATTATTATTATTATTATTATTATTATTATTATTATTATTATATTATTCTGAATACTACATAACTCACATACTCATATGATTTCGATCTGAAACTAGTGAGGTGGCCGTCTTTATACCAAAAGAAGCAAGGTTTCAGAGCCTTATCATTCCTTTACAAGTTTTCTTCTCCCTGTGATGATTGTTCCGCAGAGAAAAAAAAGAGTACGGAAGGAGTGTATCTGTACTCTGACTAATTATATCCTTGAGGGCTTTCAGTGATCTAAACTTATAAACTGAATTCACTGATATCGTCCTTTCCTTCGTGTCTTTCGTCTCTTGTATATTCAGATGAGATGTTTTCATTGCCTTCATGTGTAATACCTTGCCTAACGAGATGACCGATATCCTTTTCATAATCCTCTCGCGAGGAGCCAGGAGATTCTGGTAGGTAAGTTCCAACCTGAGCTATATAAACTATTTTACTTGGTCACTTCCATTTCAAGGGGGATTACTGCCTTTGTATATACTCATGTGTGTCTATATGTGTGTATGTGTGTATAGATAGATAGATAGATAGATAGATAGATTGAATATCTGAATATACCGGTCATGAGTACTTTTGGTATATGAAAAAGAGAAGAGACTTTAGACTTAAAGAATAATTTTTCCTTTGTTTGGTTGATTAGATTTACTGAGGTAAAACACTTGCAGTATGTAGCCTACATCTCAATTTGCTTGAGGAAGAATGTAATAGAATCATACAGTTCTTCTTCTTCTTCGTCTACATCTTTTCCCACTCTTATGTGGGGTCGATGTTTCTCGTACAGTGCTATAGAGAAAAAGTCAGATTCCCTGTAATGAGATTTTGACTGTTGCGTTAGCACCTGTTGCATTGATCTCATCTTTCTCTATAAACAGTTCCTTTAGAGTGTGATTAAATAGCTTGATATATTTTAACATAGAATAAGCTGAATTTTTTAGCCCTGAAGATGAGTATTGCATTTTATCAAAAGCACTTTTGCATATTAATTATCTAATATTTCTTTTATCTCAAAGACTGTCCTAGAGAATATATCTAAAACATCTTGATGAATATTTCTGAAAGATAAGTGAAATTGACTTATCACTGTGAAGGTATGATTTGCATTTAAAAAAAAACCACATTAGTTAATTATCATCATTGGCTATTGTTTTAACAAGTTTTTTAATGGGTCCTCCATGACCCATGCCACCCATCCGTAGGTGGAGAATCTATCACACATCAATAACAAGCAATATAGAATCTGAATTCCAGATCAAAACTCAGCACGAGGGTCTGCCCCTCTCTTTTTTTTTCTCTTACTTTATTTAATTTTGGTGCTTTTCCCTCCAATTCCCTTATATCCTTAATTCCCTCCCCTTTTTTACCCTCCTATCCTATCCCATCCTAAAAAAAAACAAAAACAAAAAACGACAAACAACTTTTTACAAAGTTCTGTAAAAACCTTTCAAAATCACTTAGCCAGACCATAGTAATGAACAGAAAAGGCAAACTTGTAGCTCTTTGAGGTAAGAGCAATACCTTTTATCGAAAGTACTTCAGACACTTGAATGCAGTCACCGTGGCTCAAGCGGTAGCGTCCGCGACTCTAAGGCGTCAGGTCGAGGGTTCGCGCCCCGTCACGGTCTGAGGTTAGCAAGGGCATGCACTCAGGGTAACGATTACATCTGCTAAAGCAAATCCTTCGCAAGTAGGCAACCGTCCTAGCCCTTGGTAGAAAAGGGAGTCCGTGACGTAAAACCGAACTTCTGAAACTTGACTGTCAAATGTTTTTTTTGTAATTTTCTTTGAAAATTTGCTGAAAGCATTTCTTAATAGTATGGTAAATGATATAAGAAACAGACTTCATACCATGAACGTAGCGTGTTTTACGTCAAGGACTCCCTTTTCTACCAAGGGCTAGTGTGTGATCATTGCATTTATCAAAGATACATCAGAAAGTCAGGTACTTTTAGGAATCCAGTACAATAGACTTGCTTGTTGACCTTCTCCACGAGTACTGAGTTCAAGGTCACGAAGAAGGAATGCGGTTTATTTATTTATTTTTTTTATGAATGCGTTGGTGTGCAGCTATATTTGAACACTGGCCAACTATATATGAGTCATGTAAACCATGTGACTTATTTTGAACACTGGCCAACTGTATGTCATGTGAACCATGTGACTTGAACACTGGCCAACTATATATAAGTCATGTGAACCATATGACTTATTTTGATCACTGGCTAACTATATATAAGTAATGTGAACCATGTGACTTATTTTGAACACTCGCCAACTATATATGAGTCATGTGAACTATGTGACTTATTTTGCACACTGGCCAACTATGCATAAGTCATGTGAACCATGTGACTTATTTTGAACACTGGCCAACTATATATAAGTCATGTGAACCATGTGACTTATTTTGAACACTGGCCAACTATATATAAGTCATGTGAACCATGTGACTTATTTTGAACACTGGCCAACTATATATAAGTCATGTGAACCATGTGACTTATTTTGATCACTGGCCAACTATCTATGTCATGTGAACCATGTGACTTATTTTGAACACTGGCTAACTATATATAAGTCATGTGAACCATGTGACTTATTTTGAACACTGGCCAACTATATATAAGTCATGTGAATTATGTGACTTATATTGAATACTGGCCAACTATATGTAAGTCATGTTAACCATGTGACTTATTTTGAACGCTGGCCAACTATATATAAGTCTTGTGAACCATGTGACTTATTTTGAACTGGCCAACTATATATGTCATTTGAACGTGGTGACTTATTTTGAACACTGGCCAACAATATATGAGTCATGTGAAGCATGTGATTTATTCTGAACTAGGTAAAGTTGCAATCTTTGTTAAATTTTTTATGTGAGGGAAATTAATAAGTCTTACTTTTGTCAGGGAAAAATGGAGTATTTTTATATATAACTGTTTAAGGTTTATTTGTGGTAATATATTATTTATGGAAAATAGGCCTGATATAGGCCTAAATATTTCAGTACTTGAAATTGGATTACAAGGGGTCATATGAATTTACTTGATTTTTTTATGTAACATTGGGAAAATAAATATGCAGTAATTGATTCAGAAACTAGTTTTGACATCATGACTTATACCCCCAATATTTATCCCGATTTCTTAAACAGTGTAAACCTAGGATACCATATTGTTAGTTAGCTAGACACACAAATGGATCTCATAAACGCATCTGACGCGGTTCTGTGTATGGCTATGATTCCGTACGGGATCCTAGCCATATACAGAACCGCGTCAGATTCGTTTATGAAATCCATTTGTGTGTCTAGCTAACTAACAATGTGGTATCCTAGGTTTACACTTTTTAAAAAATCGGGCCCAGGATCCCGTACGGGATCCTAGCCATACACAAAACTGCGTCAAATGCGTTTATGAAATCCATTTGTGAGTGTCTAGCTAACTAACAATATGGTATCCTAGGTTTACACTGTTTTATAAATCGTGCCTTTGTCTAAATATTTATTGTTTTTAATGGATTTTGGTTTTAGTTATGAATAGTATGAAAAAACTTTAAGGAGTTGTATGAATACTTTTATCATACATATGTCTGTTGAGAATATTTCACAGTATGAAATGAACAAGAATTTTCAGTAACCAGTGGGAGAAACTAATTGTCATGACCTCCAGTACATTAAATAACCCCGTAAATTATTAGGTTAGGTCAAGTTAGGTTACGTAAGGTTAGCATAGGTTAGGTTAAGCATTAACCTAACCTAACCTAACTTAACCTAACCTTACTTAATTTACGGGGTTATTTAATGTACTGGGAGTCGTTATCTGTACTGGATCCCCTTCAGTGCAAACCCTTTCGTTCTTAAGGATACAGCACGTTTTATTTACATAAAAACTTTGTTAAATACGAAGCAATTGTAAACAATGGCAAACATGCCTTTTACGCATCGTTGAACACCATTGTGTACTGGAAGTTTTGGCGGGAAAGTTTTGGCGCGCATATGAAGCTAGCACATGACTCTGAAAGTTGTGCAACTTACCCCGCCAGATTCCGTGATTGGTTCTGGCGTCATGGACATGGGGAAGGTCATTCGCCCCCATTTTAATTGACGTCGGCGGCGTCGCAGAAGTAAGGTTTGCTTAAGGTTCAAGGGCGCGCTTGATCGTGCATTCCAAAGGCGGAAGAATTGAATAAAAAAAAAATGGAACTTGTTTCTTTTCGCGCCAAAATCTTAGTGTCTGTACTTCCATATATTGGGTAATTGTTTTGTTCCGGTTTTACGTCACGGACTCCCTTTTCTACCGAGGGCTAGGACGGTTGCCTTCTTGCGAAGGACTTGTTTTGGCAGATGTAATCGTTACCCTGAGTGCATGCCCTTGCTAACCTCAGTCCGTGACGGGGCGCGAACCCTCGACCTGACGCCTCAAAGTCGCGGACGCTACCGCTTGAGCCACGGTGACTACATATTGGGTAATTGTTTTTAATAGTGTTATTTAGGCACTATAATTTTAATTACGTGTAACTGTTATTGCTTTTGGCACGGTTTTATTTATGCAGTTAAATCTCTCGATTTTTTTTATTTTCACTGCTGCAATTCAACTGTCAGTCATTATTATTATTATTATTATTATTATTATTATTATTATTATTATTATTATTATTATTATTATTATTATTATTATTATTATTTTTATTATTATTATTATTATTATTATTATTATTATTATTATTATTATTATTATTACATATAATAATTCATTTAGGTACATTGCTTGTTAAACATAGCCAAAGTCAGGCAAAGTAGCTTATACTTCCTCTGTGTTTCCCTGCGTGTCGTAAGAGTCGACTAAATGGGGCGGAGCGAGGGGACTGGGAACCCCTTCCTCTGTATTTTCTTCCCACAAAGAGTGGAGAGCATTTTGCCTTGACTCAGCCACTCCCCTTATTAGGGGAAAAGTGTCTCTTGTATATAGATAGATAGATAACTGTTCCGGTTTTACGTCACGGACTTCCTTTTCTACTAAGGGCTAGGACGGTTGCCTTCTTGCGAAGGACTTGTTTTGGCAGATGTAATCGTTACCTTGAGTGCATGCCCTTGCTAACCTCAGACCGTGACGGGGCGAGAACCCTCGACCTGGCGCTTCAGAGTCGCGGACGCTACCGCTTGAGCCACGGTGACTACTTAGATAGATAGATAGATAAATAGAAAAAAATATTGTTGAAGAATGATGATATAAGAATTTGGACATTGCAATGTAAGTACATTGGTACCTTTGTTCTCATTATACTGTACGAAGGTACAAAAATGTAAATATATTAAACAAACATAAAAGATACACAAATATTTTTATAAACCTTTTATTTATAATTATTAGTCCCCATTTTGGGGGTGGACACAGACGACTTGAAGTTGGGGATATAAGGTAGGATCATAAAAAGTCTTCACGTAAAGAACTTGATGATGCAACACAAACAGACACACACACACACACACACACACACACACTCTCTCTCTCTCTCTCTCTCTCTCTCTCTCTCTCACACACACACACACACACACACACACACACACACACACACACACCACACACACGATCATTCGAGGAACTGAAGTGGAGTGTTTGCATTCGATTTTTACCAGGATGACCTCCGCCTAACCTTGGGTAAATACCATATGATTACTCAATTACATATCGCCACCCTCATTCGCGGGCATACATGTCCACTCTAAGGAAGGAGGAAGTGGGGGGTAGGGGTAAGTGGGGGTAGGGGGCAGGAACTGAAAGGGGGGGGGGTCAGGAAAGCAGGAAGTGATAAATGATGACACAGAGATCACATGAAGTGGGGAGATACAGAGAATCATTTATTGTTCGCTTGCCGTCACGGTCTGAGGTTACCAAGGGCATGCACTCAGGGTAAGGATTACATCTGCCAAATCAAGTTCTTCGCTAGAAGGCAACCGTCCTAGAAAGAAGGAAGTGTTAGATGATGACACAGAGATCACATGAGGTGGGGAGATACAGAGAATCATTTATTGTTCCCGCCCCGTCACGGTCTGAGGTTAGCAAGGGCATGCACTCAGGGTAAGGATTACATCTGTCAAATCAAGTTCTTCGCCAGAAGGCAACCGTCCTAGCCCTTGGTAGAAAAGGGAGTTCGTGACGTAAAACCGGAACGCTGAAGCGACTAATTCTATGACTAATGGGTTTGAACTTTCTGGCGTATTCGTTACGCATTTCTTAACTAT
>JAXCGZ010017813.1:5000-22500 GCA_037179515.1 Halocaridina rubra | reverse complement strand
AAAAAACAGAAAAAGAAAGTATTGAGAGAGAGAGAAAAAAAAACAATAACTATTGAGAGAGAGAGAGAAAGAGAAAAAAAATAGATAGATAGATGGATATAGAGAGAGAAAATAGAAAAAGAGTATTAGAGAGAGAGAGAGAGAGAGAGAGAGAGAGAGAGAGAGAGAGAGAGAGAGAGAGAGAGAGAGAGAGAGAGAGAGAGAGAGAGAGAAGTTTTGAATTTCCATCTTTATTTTTTTTTATTCCTATTGCTTCTTTTTTTCATTAGTTCTCGTTTTGCTAATAGGCCTCAATTTCCGGTAAAATTTCTGATTGCTTGTCTTTTTCATTAACTCGTTTCTCAGGTCTGTGTTGCGTCATTTTGGATATATATATATATATATATATATATATATATATATATATATATATATATATATATATATAAATTTTTTTCACATATGACAAGTCACAACACTCCACACCTCTGTTTCTCTTTGCTTTATGTTTTCTTCGTGCCCAGGCCCGAAGAGGGCAGATTTTTTTTTTCGCTCGTCCTGGTGTCACAATTATATATATATATATATATATATATATATATATATATATATATATATATATATATATATATATATTATATATATATATATATATATATATATAAATAAGTGTGTGTGTATGTGTAACGTAATTAACACATATTTCTCCATATCTTGTTTTGTCTATTTTTTTTTATTAAACTTTTTTCTCTTTATTTACTCATCATTTTTCTTTTTTAACTCATTATTTTCATTGTTTTCTAATTTTCCCCCTTTTTTTACTCCTTTTTTACTCATCGTTTTTCCTTTTTAACTAATTATTTTCATTGTTTTCTGATTTTCCCCCTTTTTACTCTTTATTGACTGAAAATTTTTCCTTTTTAACTCATTATTTTCATTGTTTTCTAATTTTCCCCCTTTTTTACTCTTTATTTACTCATAATTTTTCCTTTTTAACTAATTATTTTCATTGTTTTCTGATTTTCCCCCTTTTTACTCTTTATTGACTGAAATTTTTTCCTTTTTAACTCATTATTTTCATTGTTTTCTAATTTTCCCCCTTTTTTACTCTTTATTTACTCATAATTTTTCCTTTTTAACTCATTATTTTCATTGTTTTCTAATTTTCCCTCCTTTTTTTACTCCTTATTTACTCATCGTTTTTCCTTTTTAACTAATTATTTTCATTGTTTTCTAATTTTCCCCCTTTTTACTCTTTATTGACTGAAATTTTTTCCTTTTTAACTCATTATTTTCATTGTTTTCTAATTTTCCCCCTTTTTTACACTTTATTTACTCATCATTTTCCCTGTTTAACTCATTATTTTCATTGTTTTCTAATTTTCCCCTTTTTTACTCTTTATTTACTCATCATTTTTTCCATTTCAACTCATTATTTACATTGTTTTCTAATTTTCCCCTTTTTTACTCCTTATTACTATTAAATTTTACTTTTTAACTCATTATTTTCATTGTTTTCTAATTTTCCCCTGTTTTACTCTCTTTACTCATAATTTTTCCTTTTTAACTCATTATTTTCACTGTTTTCTAATTTTCCTCTTTTTTACTCTTTATTTACTCATCATTTTCCCTTTTTAACTCATTCTATTCATTATTTTCTAATTTTCTCCTTTTTTACTCCTTATTTACTCATAATTTTTCCTTTTTAACTCATTATTTTCGCTGTTTTCTAATTTTCCCCTTTTTTACTCTTTATTTACTCATCATTTTTCCCCTTTTAACTCATTATTTTCATTGTTTTATAATTTTCCCCTTTTTTACTCTTTATTTACTGAACATTTTCCCTTTTTAACTCATTATTTCCATTGTTTTCTAATTTTCTCCTTTTTACTCCTTATTTACTCATAATTTTTCCTTTTTGACTCATTATTTTCACTGTTTTCTAATTTTCTCCTTTTTTACTCTTTATTTACTGAAAAATTTTCCCTTTTTTAACTCATTATTTTCACTGTTTTCTAATTTTCTCCTTTTTTACTCTTTATTTACTGAAAAATTTTCCCTTTTTTAACTCATTATTTTCACTGTTTTCTAATTTTCCCCTTTTTTACTCTTTATTTACTGAAAATTTTTCCCTTTTTTAACTCATTATTTTAACTGTTTTCTAATTTTCCCTTTTTTTACTCTTTATTTACTCATAATTTTTCCTTTTTTACGCATTATTTTCATTCTTTTCTAATTTTCCCTTTTTTTACTCTTTATTTACTCATAATTTTTCCTTTTTTTACGCATTATTTTCATTCTTTTCTAATTTTCCCTTTTTTTACTCTTTATTTACTCATAATTTTTCCTTTTTTACGCATTATTTTCATTCTTTTCTAATTTTCCCCCTTTTTACTCTTTATTTACTGAACATTTTTCCCTTTTTAACTCATTATTCCTGTTTTAATTTTATTTTTCCTTTTTCCTCATAATTTTCATTTTATTATTTTCCATTTTTTACTTATTGTTTTCTTCTTTTTCCATATTCATAAAATATGATACACGAAAATTTTTCCTTTTTCTTATTCATCTGTTTCTTTGAGGCGTCAGGTCGAGGGTTCGCTGCCCCCGTCACTTTCTGAGGTTAGCAAGGGCATGCACTCAGAGTAAGGATTACATCTGCCAAAGGAAGTCCTTCGCAAAAAGGCAACAGTCCTAGCCCTTGGTAGAAAAGGGAGTCAGTGACGTAAAACCGGAACAAAGTATTCTTAACAGATTCTTTATCTTTTTTTTTTTATATATTTTTTAATTATTTATTTTTCTATTTTTCCTCTTTTATTACTCTTGTTCTTTATCTTTTTATTTTTATTTTTTCTCGTCTTTATTCGTCTTTTTGTTTATTTGTTTATTTCTATTGCATCTTATTTTTTTTATTATATTTTTTATTATATTTTTTATTATATTTTTTATTAAATTTTTTATTTTTATTATATTTTTTATTATATTTTTTATTATATTTTTTATTAAATTTTTTATTTTTATTATATTTTTTATTATATTTTTTATTATATTTTTTATTATATTTTTTATTATATTTTTATTTTTTATTATTTTTTATTATATTTTTTTATTATATTTTTTATTTTTATTATATTTTTTATTATATGTTTTATTATATTTTTATTATATTTTTTATTTTTATTATATTTTTTATTATATGTTTTATTATATTTTTATTATATTTTTTATTTTTATTATATTTTTTATTATATTTTCTTATTATATTTTTTATTTTTATTATTTTTTTTATTATATTTTTTATTATAATTTTTATTATATTTTTATTATATTTTTATTATATTTTTTATATTTTTTATTATATTTTTTATTATATTTTTTATTTTTATTATATTTTTTATTATATTTTTTATTATATTTTTTATTATATTTTTTATTATATTTTTTATTTTATTTTTATTATATTTTTATTATATTTTTTTATTATATTTTTTATATTTTTATTTATTTTTTATTATATTTTTTATTATTTTTTTTATTATGTTTTTTATTATATTTTTTATTATATTTTTATTATATTTTTTTATTATATTTTTATATTTTTTTATTATATTTTTATTATATTTTTATTATATTTTTTATTATATTTTTTATTATATTTTTTATTTTTATTATATTTTTTATTATATTTTTTATTTTTATTATATTTTTATTATATTTTTTATTATATTTTTATTATATTTTTTATTATATTTTTTATTATATTTTTTATTTTTATTATATTTTTTATTATATTTTTTATTTTTATTATATTTTTATTATATTTTTATTATATTTTTTATTATATTTTTTTATTATATTTTTTTATTATATTTTTATTATATTTTTTTCTCTATCTTTTTATCTTTATTTCTTCCCATATTTATTCGTCTTTTTGTTTATTTGTTTATTTCAATTGCATCTCATTTTTTTTTACTGGTTCATCTTTCTTTCATTTTGCTTCGATTCAGATGTATTGAAAGAAAACGATGACCGTGTTTTTTTTTCGTTTCTTTCCACCATTTTTTATTTATATTTGACCATATTCCTTCACATCTGACAAGTCACAATAACTCCCCATCTCTGTTTTCTTCGTGCCCAGGCCCGATGAGGGTAGATTTATTTATTTTTTATTTTTTGGTATTTTTTTCGTTTCTTTCCACCATTTTGTTATTTATATTTGCCATATTCCTTCACATCTGACAAGTCACAATACTCCCCATCTCTGTTTTCTTCGTGCCCAGGCCCGATGAGGGTAGATTTATTTATTTTCTATTTTTTGGTATTTTTTTCGTTTCTTTCCACCATTTAATTATTTATATTTGCCATATTCCTTCACATCTGACAAGTCACAATACTCCCCATCTCTGTTTTCTTCGTGCCCAGGCCCGATGAGGGTAGATTTATTTATTTTTTATTTTTTGGTATTTTTTTCGTTTCTTTCCACCATTTTTTATTTATATTTGACATATTCCTTCACATCTGACAAGTCACATAACTCCCCATCTCTGTTTTCTTCGTGCCCAGGCCCGATGAGGGTAGATTTATTTATTTTTTATTTTTTGGTATTTTTTTCGTTTCTTTCCACCATTTAGTTATTTATATTTGCCATATTCCTTCACATCTGACAAGTCACAATACTCCCCATCTCTGTTTTCTTCGTGCCCAGGCCCGATGAGGGTAGATTTATTTATTTTTTATTTTTTGGTATTTTTTTCGTTTCTTTCCACCATTTAATTATTTATATTTGCCATATTCCTTCACATCTGACAAGTCACAATACTCCCCATCTCTGTTTTCTTCGTGCCCAGGCCCGATGAGGGTAGATTTATTTATTTTTTATTTTTTGGTATTTTTTTCGTTTCTTTCCACCATTTTTTATTTATATTTGACATATTCCTTCACATCTGACAAGTCACAATAACTCCCCATCTCTGTTTTCTTCGTGCCCAGGCCCGATGAGGGTAGATTTATTTATTTTTTATTTTTTGGTATTTTTTTCGTTTCTTTCCACCATTTAGTTATTTATATTTGCCATATTCCTTCACATCTGACAAGTCACAATACTCCCCATCTCTGTTTTCTTCGTGCCCAGGCCCGATGAGGGTAGATTTATTTATTTTTTATTTTTTGGTATTTTTTTCGTTTCTTTCCACCATTTAATTATTTATATTTGCCATATTCCTTCACATCTGACAAGTCACAATACTCCCCATCTCTGTTTTCTTCGTGCCCAGGCCCGATGAGGGTAGATTTATTTATTTTTTATTTTTTGGTATTTTTTTCGTTTCTTTCCACCATTTTTTATTTATATTTGACATATTCCTTCACATCTGACAAGTCACATAACTCCCCATCTCTGTTTTCTTCGTGCCCAGGCCCGATGAGGGTAGATTTATTTATTTTTTATTTTTTGGTATTTTTTTCGTTTCCACCATTTTTTTATTTATATTTGCCATATTCCTTCACATCTGACAAGTCACAATACTCCCCATCTCTGTTTTCTTCGTGCCCAGGCCCGATGAGGGTAGATTTATTTATTTTTTATTTTTTGGTATTTTTTTCGTTTCTTTCCACCATTTTTTATTTATATTTGACATATTCCTTCACATCTGACAAGTCACAATACTCCGCATCTCTGTTTTCTTCGTGTCCAGGCCCGATGAGGGTAGATTTATTATTTATTTTTGTTTTTGGTATTTTTTTTCGTTTCTTTCCACCATTTTTTTTTATTTATATTTGCCATATTCCTTCACATCTGACAAGTCACAATACTCCCCATCTCTGTTTTCTTCGTGCCCAGGCCCGCTGAGGGTAGATTTATTTATTTTTTATTTTTTGGTATTTTCGTTTCTTTCCACCATTTAGTTATTTATATTTACCATATTCCTTCACATCTGACAAGTCACATAACTCCCCATCTCTGTTTTCTTCGTACCCAGGCCCGATGAGGGTAGATTTATTTATTTTTTTATTTTTTGGTATTTTTTTTGTTTCTTTCCACCATTTTTTATTTATTTTTGACAAATTCCTTCACATCTGACAAGTCACAATACTCCCCCATCTCTGTTTTCTTCGTACCCAGGCCCGATGAGGGTAGATTTATTTTTTTTTTTTTTGGGCCCGTCTTCATGTCACAATCATAAAAAAAATAATCCTTTTATATTTTCATCTTTTTTCTAATTATCTTTAAGTTTTGTATTTTTCCAGTTTATTTATTAATATTTACAATCCTTTTGCATTATATTAATATAATTTCTCAAATAATTTATACCTTTATATAATATAAGGTTATATACTATAAGCGATTGGGGGCTGCGGAAGCTCAGTGGTTAGAGCCCTTAACTCGGAGAGTGAAAGCTCATTTTCGAGACTACCCCAGGGTGCTAAAATAGGCATCCAACCTTAATTCCCCAGCTTCAACCTGTCTATGGCCACCCTCTTTTAAATTAGGATTAATAATGGTGCATAAAAAATTGCAGAAAATATAATTTAAGAGTCTGTCTTGATATCCAATTTAAATATGGAACAGAAGTATTAGATTCCATTCCTTCTCATTGAATATTCTCTTTCTTCTTCTGTTCCTCCTCTTATTTATCCTCTTTACAAGGCTCCTTTATTATTATAACTCTCTTCTCCTCTTCTCTCATCTTTCTTACTTAACTTCTCTACATCATTTCACCAGTGTCCAATTTTGTCCCTCTTACAGAATCCCATTTCCATCTTTATAACGCCTCTTATCCATCTATCGTTCCTATAGTACTGCGTCTACAATCCTTTTTCCATCTTCATAACTCCTTTTGATCAACTACCTCTCCAGTAGTTCCTATTCCAGTATCCTCTTTCCATTTTCGTAACTCCTTTTGATCAACTACCTCTCCCGTAGTTCCTCTTCCAGAATCCCTTTTCTATCTTTGTAACTCCTTTAAAGCAGTCACCTTTTCGGTAGTTCCTCTTCCAGAAACCTTTTTCCATCTTCGTAACTTCTTTTAAGCAGCTACCTCTTTCGTAGTTCCTTTTCTAGAATCCTTTTTCCATCTTCGTAACTCCTCTTGATCAACTACCTCACCCGTAGTTCCTCTTCCAGAATCCATTCACCTTTGTAACTCCTTTTGATCAACTACCTCACCCGTAGTTCCTCTTCCAGAATCCTTTTTCTATCTTCGTAACTCCTTTTGATCAACTACCTCTCATTTAGTTCTTCTTCCAGGATCCTTTTTCCATCTTTTTAACTCCTTTTAACCAGCTACTTTTCCCTTAGTTCCTCTTCCAGAATCCTTTTTTCCATCTTCGTAGCTCCTTTTAACCAGCTACCTCTCCCGTAGTTCCCATCTCAGTATCCTCTTTCCATCTTCGTAACTCCTTTTGATCAACTATCTCTCCCATAGTTCCTCTTCCAGAATCCTTTTTCCATCTTTGTAACTCCTTTTGATCAACTACCTCTCCCGTAGTTCCTATTCCAGTATCCTCTTTCCATCTTCGTAACTCCTTTTGATCAACTATCTCTCCCGTAGTTCCTCTTCCAGAATCCTTTTTCCATCTTTGTAACTCCTTTTGATCAACTACCTCTCCCGTAGTTCCTATTCCAGTATCCTTTTTCCATCTTCGTAACTCCTTTTGATCAACTATCTCTCCTGTAGTTCCTCTTCCAGGATCCTTTTTCCATCTTCGTAACTCCTTTTGATCAACTACCTCTCCCGTAGTTCCTCTTCTAGAATCCTTTTCCCATCTTCGTAACTCCTTTTGATCAACTACCTCTCCCGTAGTTCCTCTTCTAGAATCCTTTTTCCATCTTTGTAACTCCTTTTGATCAACTACCTCTCCCGTAGTTCCTCTTCTAGAATCCTTTTTCCATCTTCGTAACTCCTTTTGATCAACTACCTCTCCCGTAGTTCCTCCTCCTGGATCCTTTTTCCATCTTCTTAACTCCTTTAAAACCGTTACCTTTTCTGTAGTTCCTCTTCCAGAATCCTTTTTCCATCTTCGTAACTCCTTTTGATCAACTACCTCTCCCGTAGTTTCTTTTCCAGAATCCTTTTTCCATCTTCGTAACTCCTTTTGATCAACTACCTCTCCCGTAGTTTCTTTTCCAGAATCCTTTTTCCATCTTCGTAGCTCCTTTAAAGCAGTTAACTTTCCCGTAGTTCCTCTTCCAGAATCCTTTTTTCATCTTCGTAACTCCTTTATCCAGCTACTTTTCCCGTAGTTCCTCTTCCAGGATCCTTTTTCCATCTTCGTAACTCCTTTTGATCAACTATCTCTCCCATAGTTCCTCTTCCAGAATCCTTTCACCTCCTTTGTAACTCCTATTGATCAACTACCTCTCCCGTAGTTCCTCTTCCAGGATCCTTTTTCCATCTTTGTAACTCCTTTAACCATCTACCTTTCCCATAATTCCTCTTCCAGAATACTTTTTCCATCTTCGTAACTCCTTTTAAGCAACTACCTTTCTCGTAGTTCCTCTTCCAGAATCCTTTTTCCATCTTCGTAACTCCTTTTAAGCAACTACCTCATTCCTAGTTCCTCTTCCAGAATCCTTTTTCCATCTTTTTAACTTCTTTTAAATATCTACCTCTCCCGTAGCTCCTCTTCTAGCTTCCTTTTTCCTTCTTCTTATCTCCTTTCAAGCAGCTACCTCTTTCGTAGTTCCTCTTCTAGAATCTTTTATCCTTCTTCATTAATCCTTAACCATCTACCTTGCTCGCAGACCTCTTCCAAAATCCTTTTTCCATCTTTTTAATTCCTTTTAAGTATCTACCTTTCCTGTAGTTCGTCTGTGCCTCTTTTTCATCCTCTTTTGTGCTCTTCCCATCTCCTCTCTTCATCCTCTTTCAGGATCTTCTCTAATTAGTGTTGCTCACCATTTGCTATTGTAATTAGTTTAAGATGTCTCCTGGAGATAATTATGCGCCGTAGAAAACCTGACTTGCTCCAATTAAATGAGATCATTTGGCTTAATATCGGAAAGAAAGAAAATGGAAAGGAAGGGCATTGATGGGGAAAGGGCTGGTTGAAGGTGGGAAATGTCAAATGGAAAGGAAGGGAAAGGAAAGGAATGGAGGCCGGAAAGAAAGAAAATGGAAAGGAAAGGCATTGATGGGGAAAGGACTGGTGGAAAGTGGGAAAAGTCAAATGGAAAGGAAGGGAAAGGAAAGGAATGGAGGACAGAAAGAAAGAAAATGGAAAGGAAGGGCATTGATGGGGAATGGGCTGGTGGAAAGTGGGAAAAGTCAAATGGAAAGGAAGGGAAAGGAAAGGAGAATGTAAAGAGATAAAATGGAAAGGAAGGGTATTGATGGGGAAAGGGCTGGTTGGAAGTGGGAAAAATCAAATGGAAAGGAAGGGAAAGGAAAGGAAAGGAGGACGGGAAGAAAGAAAATGAAAAGGAAGGGCATTGATGGGGAAAGGGCTGGTTGAAAGTGGGAAAAGTCAAATGGAAAGGAAGGGAAAGGAAAGGAAGACAAGATGGAAAGAAAGAGAATGGAGAGGCAGGGCATTGATGGAGAAAGGGCTGGTGGAAAGTGGAAGAGTCAAATGGAAAGGAGAGGAAAGGAAAAAAAGAAAATGGAAAGGAAGGGCATTGATGGAGAAAGGGCTGGTGGAAAGTGGAAGAGTCAAATGGAAAGGAGAGGAAAGGAAAAAAAGAAAATGGAAAGGAAGGGCATTGATGGAGAAAGGGCTGGTGGAAAGTGGAAGAGTCAAATGGAAAGGAGAGGAAAGGAAAAAAAGAAAATGGAAAGGAAGGGCATTGATGGAGAAAGGGCTGGTGGAAAGTGGAAAAGTCAAATGGAAAGGAAAGGAAAGGAGGACGGAAAGTACAGCAATCGACCTCGGACAGAGAATTGTGGATGTGAAGAGCAGGTGACATATGGTGGAAATGGGCTGTTGAGGATGATAGTGAAAATTGAAAGTGATTGTAATTAGTGGAAAAGATTGTGAAAGATGGAAGTGTGAAAGGCAATAACAGTGTAAAAGAAGTTGAAACAGATGTGTGAATGAAATATAATGAACAGATAAATAGGATTTTGAAAGTAGACCTTCTGCTGTAGTAGAGAAAAATATTGGGCAAAAACAGAAAAAAAACAATAAAATATGAGAGATGAAAATACCCTAAATTGAATTAAACCTTATTTTACGTCATGGATTCCCTTTTCGTATTACTCTAACCTGAAAGTTCTATTCTATATCTGCTTCAAATTGTCTGCAGTGGTACTGTAGTAAAATGGAGATAGCTCTCAACAAGGGCTACTGAAAATTATTGTTACAAATATTACTCTTAATCAATAATCGCAGAGTGCTCTTCTGCTATTAATACATGTAAACCATGATAATATTACTCTTAATTAATAATCGCAGAGTGCTCTTCTGCCATCAATCAGTTATTACACTATATTTTATTCTTGATTACTTACTATGATATTTAAAGTTAATCGCAAATCCTATTATTATTTTATTTATACATAACCAAATATAGATTATAATGTTTAACAACTGCAATATCAGTGGGAGTGCCCATGTGCACATGTCCCCATGTACAGTTATCTGTATAAATATAAAAAAATCTACCAAGGGCTGGGACGGTTGCCTTCTTGCGAAGGACTTGTTTTGGCAGATGTAATCGTTACCCTGAATGCATGCCCTTGCTAATCTCAGATCGAGGCGCGGCTGGAACTCTCGACCTGCCGCCTCAGAGTCGCGGACGCTACTCCTTTGCCACGGTGACTACCTAAAATAACCTATTTTGAATAAAGTTACGAATAGGAAGGTTGACTTTAAAATAGAATGAGAGATGGATAAATAAATAAATGAGAACTGAGAATTAGTAATAATTTTTGATAAAGTAAATTGATGTAAATTGAGAAGAAGTAATGATTATGGAATGACTGTAATATGGATAAATAAAAAATAAAACTTGAATAGATATTGTGTGAACTTTAATACTTAATTTTTATGCCAATATCTGTATATAGGGACATGTGAATACAGACACTCCCTCAGACATATATTTATGTGCTATATATAAATAATTTTTTTCTAGTAGTCACCGTGACTCAAGCGGTAGCGTCCGCGACTTTGAGGCGTCAGGTCGAGGGTTCACGCCCCGTCACTGTCTGAGGTTAGCAAGGGCATGCGCTCAGGGTAGCAATTACATCTGCCAAAACAAGTCCTTCGCAAGAAGGCAACCGTCTTAGCCCTTGGTAGAAAAGGGAGTCCGTGACGTAAAACTGGTTTATAAACATTTTTTTTTCTAATCTTTATAGTAAGTATTAGTTATTGATATGTTCTGGTTTTACGTCACGGGCTCCCTTTTCTACCAAGGGCTGGGACGGTTGCCTTCTAGCGAAGGACTTGTTTTGGCATTTGTAATCGATACCCTGAGTGCATGTCCTTGCTAACCTCAGACCGTGACGGGTTATAAATTCGTTTATTTTTATTTTGTATGCAATAGAAATGTGTATCTTTTAACTAGCATGATTGACATAACTTTCCACATTAAATAGAAATGAACAGGCTGATTTTCGCCGAGGGAAAGAGTCTAAAGGTTGTTTTGGTGTCAAGAAAGTTTCCCCTCTTTGTTTAGGGGGAGAGCGAGAAGTTTGAGGGGAAAGTAAGAAGTTAGAGGAAGCGCGGAAACGGTGTGAAAAGTAGGAGGAGGAAAGGAATATCTTAGATGTTTGGCAACGATATGAGGGGTAGTATTTAACAACGATATGAGGGATATTTGACAATGGTATGAGGGGTAGTACTTGACTATTAACAACAATATGAGGGATATTTGACAACGGTATGAGAGGTAATATTTGACAACAATATGAGGGGTAACATTTGACAACGATATGAGGGGTAATATTTGACAGCGGTATGAGGTGTAATATTTGACATCGATATAAGGGGCAATATTTGACAACAATATGAGGAGTAATATTTGACAACGGTATGAGGGGTAATACTTGACAACGATATGAGGGGAAATATTTTACAACAATGAGGGGTAATGTTTGACAACGATACGAGGAGTAATATTTGACAACAATATGAGAGGTAATATTTTACAACAATGAGGGGTAATGTTTGACAACGATACGAGGAGTAATATTTGACAACAATATGAGAGGTAATATTTTACAACAATGAGGGGTAATATTTGACAACGATATGAGGGGTAATATTTGACAACGATATGAGGGGTAATAATTGGCTACGATATGAGGGGGTAATATTTGACAATGATATGAGGGGGTAATATTAGACAGCGATATGAGGGGTAATATTTGACAACGATATGAGGGGTAATATTTGACAATGATATGAGGGATAATAATTGACAGCGATACGAGAGGTCAATATTTGACAAAGATATGAGGGGTATAAGAAGGGAGGGGTAATATGATGGGTAATATGACAGCAATATGAGAGGTAATCTTTGACAATGAGATGAGGGGGTATTATTTGACAACGACATGAGGAGTAATATGAGACAGAGCAGTTTTACTATATGAGTTTGTACCCTGCTCTCGGGAGAATTTACTACCGCTCTATTAGTTTTTTAAGTGTCTAGAAAATAATGCTAGAGCGAAAGACATAGAAAAACTTCTCGAAATAGATAATGAAGAAAGTTGTAGTATCAGAGACCCTAGTTGCAGGAGAGAGAGAGAGAGAGAGAGAGAGAGAGAGAGAGAGAGAGAGAGAGAGAGAGAGAGAGAGAGAGAGAGAGAGAGAGAGAGAGAGAGAGAGAGAGAGAGAGAGAGAGAGGAATTCTAGATGAAATTATAGCATGATATTGTCTTGTTTTTGAGTTATATTATTTTAAATTTGTCGTATTTTTAGAGAAATTTATTTAATAAGTTTATTAGTTGATTTGTTAGTTCATATATATATATATATATATATATATATATATATATATATATATATATATATATATATATATATATATATATATATATATATATATATATTAATTAAGTAATTTTACGCTGATCCTGCCAGGTCTTTGATTTTTTCCTTAAGTATTTTTATTCTTTGCATTATATGGTTAGCTTATGTAGTAAACTATATTGTAAATAAAATATAATTACTATGTTGTTGAATTTTGCCGTGATATGCGTCTCTTTTAAACCCCATGCTCTTGCGGGTTGACACAGATTGGAGCTGGGGAATTAATGTTGGATGTCTTTCCTAGCGTCCTGCTGCGGGTTCGGACATGGATTTCAAGGTTTTTGAGTCGAGTTTTGTAACCACTGCTCTACCGCAGGTCCCACAAGAATAATATATTATAACCATGCAGTCGAGAATCAGCTTTTTTATCTGTGTGTGTGTGTGTGTGTGTGTGTGTGTGTGTGTGTGTGTGCGTGTGTGTGTCAAGAAAGTTTTAAATGTTGTTGTTCCAGTTTTACGTCACGGACTCCGTGTGCTACCAAGGCTAGGACGGTTGCCTTCTTTCGAAGGACTTGTTTTGGCAGATGTAATCGTTACCCTGAGTGCATGCCCTTGCTAACCTCAGACCGTGACGGGGCGCGAACCCTTGACCTGACGCCTCAAAGTCGTGATGGTATTATTTTCTACGTAATATTTCATTATTTATTTCCAATGTTAAATGGGTGTCTTTCTTTCACTGCTCAAATTAACTTTAAATAATTTTCTCTAAGCTTATTTATATGGCAATTTTTTTTTTCATATAAATGATACTGAGTATCAGCTAAGCGCTTATGTATAAGAGGGAGAGTGTAATGGCGTCTCTCGAATGGTAACCCCAGTAATGTCCTATTTTAATTATTATTATTATTTTTATTATTATTATTATTATTATTATTATTATTATTATTATTATTATTATTATTATTATTATTATTATTATTATTATTATTATTATATATCATTATTATTATATATATATATATTTTTTATTTATTTTTTTTTTTTTTTACCCAGCTTACAACTATATATTCAGTAGATATTATTGAATGTCAATATGTTGGGACTGCAAGATCATAATTATTCTAGAAGTGACAGACCTTTGATCGAACCCACCGTGGAACGTTAGGAAGGGCACCCACCTTCGATTTATCAGATCCAACCTGTCTGTGTCCACCCCCATAATGGGTATTAATATCAATGAGTATTATGTTTAGATAAGTAGTCACCGTGGCTCAAGCGGTAGCGTCCGCGACTTTGAGGAGTCAGGTCGATGGTTCGCGCCCCGTCGCAGTCTGAGGTTAGCAAGGGCATGCACTCAGGGTAACGATTACATCTGCCAAAACAAGTCCATCGCAAGAAGGCAACCGTCCTAGCCCTTAGTAGAAAAGGGAATCTGTGACGTAAAACCGGAACAAAGTATTATGTTTAGATACCATGATTAAATAAAAGCAGTGATTTAATAATGAGGAAAGAGATAATACAATTTTTCTCTATATTCAATTAAAATGGAACAGAATGTATGATAGATATAGATATAAAAAGATAATAGTCATTATATTGTAGATAGCATTATAAAAAACCTACAAAAAGTCCTTATGTTTTGTTTTATTTGTTAGTTAACATGCTAATATAGTCGTCGAGGGCATTAACATATAGGCCTAGGCAGTGCGTATGGCAACTTTGTGTATAATTGATAAAACTCATTAGATATTGTGATAAAACGCGTTCTGTACAGGTAAACACCTGTTCTTTGACTCTTGTGACCAGTTGTATACCTGGACAAAAACTAAGCAGGTGACCATACAGACAAACATTGACAACCTCATACAAATCACTCACTGGGACGATAGGCCTATTGTACTTAATAATGGAAGTCTTTCTCATATATATTTATGATGCAATTTCCTGATCATGATGCCATTAACTAATTTACATAGGCCTATACGAATAGATCACGTGACTTGCTCACTTCCTGTCATCTACTAGAACCCCCAGTCCATAGGCCTATGTCTCCCCAGCTCCCCCCCTTTGCTCTCTGGATAAATTGATAGGGTTGGAAAGTAATCTCTCTTCTGTTTTCATTTTCGTCGCCATTTTCTTTAAGAATGGATTAACTTTGTGTTTATACCTTTTCTATTTCTTAAAGCTTTATTGGATATTTAGTTACTTGGCTAGTGTTTATTTATTTATTTATGTATTTTTGTTTTTTATATAATTTTTTTTAAATATTATTTGTTTGGCTATATCTGTGCATTTGTTTAAATTATTTCTTTTTTTTGTTATATTTTCACCTTCGTTGCAAAAGTTACCTTAGTTTATTTATTAGTTCACATTTTGTTTGTTTAAAATGGGAAGCGACTGGGTGTAGCCCTTGATCTTTAACTTGCTCCACCCACAATCAGCTGATTTTCTTATGCTCCGCCTCCCTTCCCTTAGGTTAGGTTTGGTTAGGTTAGGATAGGTAATCATAACTAAAATAGAGAAATGAATAAAGCACAGCTAACTGTTTTAAACAGTGAACATGCCAAAGAAGAGATCTTGTGAGAGGGAGGCGGAGCCTAGGTACAACGGCTGACTGTAGGCGGAGCATGTTAAAGATCAAGGGCTGCACCCAGTCACTTCCTCAAAAAGCCTATATTAATAGTGTGTGTGTGTGTGTGTGTGTGTGTGTGTGTAAGTTAAAGAGAGAGAGAGAGAGAGAGAGAGAGAGAGAGAGAGAGAGAGAGAGAGAGAGAGAGAGAGAATTTTTTCAACCGTAACTTCACATTTAGAACAGCTAGAGAAAATTTAGACCTAGGCTTTAGGCCTCAACGGGAAATATCTCAGGGGAAGATATTTTTGGTGAGATGCAACAAGGCAGAGTAAGGAGTAGCTTCAATAATGGTCATTTGGGGAATAGGCAGAGAAATAAAAAGAGAGATAGATAGAAAACGAAGATAGATGAGGTGGAACATGCGAGAGAGAAAGCGAGAAACGGATAGGAGGATAGACAGGGGCCAAAAGTAGGCCTATCCATGCGATTTAGCACTGGGAAATGATGAAAAATATAACCGCGAAGGCCTATAGCGGTGATATGGGATTTGCAGACTAAGCCAGGGAGATGATGTCTAAGAGAAAAGAAGTGTAGGCCTACAATGAATCTCCTGAGAGAGTGAGCGAACAAACGAGAGAGAGAGAGAGAGAGAGAGAGAGAGAGAGAGAGAGAGAGAGAGAGAGAGAGAGAGAGAGAGAGAGAAGAGAGAGAGATACGCGGATAAATAGTGGTAACAAACGAGAGAGAGAGAGAGAGAGAGAGAGAGAGAGAGAGAGAGAGAGAGAGAGAGAGAGAGAGAGAGAGAGAGAGAGAGAGAGAGATAAACGGATAAATAGTGAGAGAGAGAGAGAGAGAGAGAGAGAGAGAGAGAGAGAGAGAGAGAGAGAGAGAGAGAGAGAGAGAGAGAGAGAGAGATAAACGGATAAATAGTGAAAGAGAGAGAGAGGAGAGAGAAGAGAGAGAGAGAGAGAGAGAGAGAGAGAGAGAGAGAGAGAGAGAGAGAGAGAGATAAACGGATAAATAGTGATACCTTTTGAAGACTTTCAGCTGATCTTTCAAGATTAGTAATGATAAAAAGATTAGCAGGTATATCCCCCAAGGTGATCAACTGCCAGAAATCTCTGAGAAGAGGAGTAATTAATGATGATTATTTTTTTTTCTACTAATTGCTCTGTTGTTTGACATTTTCCAAGTCAAAAGTTAAGTCTGAGTTATTAAAGTTTGCCGGTGTTTCAGTTCCGATATCCATCTGAGATGCTCCTCAGAACGTCAGCCGAGGCAAGCCCCAACCCCCCCACTGTGGTACCCATCCACAGCAAGTAACCTTTCCAGTAAACAGCTTAAACTCTCGGTTCTGAGCGGGAACCGATCTGTCGACCTCTCGATTGCGAGGCCAGCGCGTTACCACTTTACTAGCCAGAAGGCTAGTTCAGTGATTTTAGAACTCTCTTCCTTCTTCTGTCTTTCCTAATTCTTATGACCTATCCTCCTTCAAAAGGCGGATCTATCGTCATCTCAGGGCGTAATCCTGCCATATCTTTAGGTCCTCAGTACTTTGACTATTCTTTCAGTCTGTCCTTTTCCTTTGTGTATCATTACCTCACCTCTGCCTTGTCCATAACCTTTTTCTTTTCCTTCGTCTTGGTGTTTTATTCGTGTCTGATGAGGGCATTTTTTTTTTATTTTGCCTGTCCCAGCGTCACACTCATAAAAAAAAACTAAGTAAAGAAACGACTTCCAGTACATTAAATGACCCCGCAAATTGTTAGGTTAGGTTGATACCTAACTAACCTAACTTAAGATTATCTGACCTACCAATTTACTGGGTCATCTAAAGTACTGGAAGTCGTTATCTGTACTTGATCCAGTCTTTGTTACTTATTTGAGCGAATCTGAGGATTCTTAGGTCAAAATACAGTTTTTCTCACCTATAACTGATTGTTGTTCTGTTCCGGGTTTTACGTCACGGATTCCCTTTTCAACCAAGGGCTAGGACGGTTGCCTTCTTGCGAAGGATTTGTTTTGGCAGATGTA
>JAXCGZ010017812.1:0-38891 GCA_037179515.1 Halocaridina rubra | reverse complement strand
TGCATTGAGGCTGACAACTGTGCAAAAAGGGATGCATTGCTTTAGCTGCCTACCATCAAAAGAAGGGTAAAATTCACTGTCGCATTATGATATAATACCTCCATAATCTTTGTATAGGATCGTACTTTTTTTTTTTTTTTACTTTTACACCCGTCTCATCTCTGTTTCATGCTGTTTAAGTATGTCTCTATATTTTAAGATTTTTATAACATTCTGATCCACAGGAGTTATACATTACCCTTTTTAGGTTAGCTTAGGTTAAGATAGGTAAAGTTAGGTTAAGAATAATTTTCGACGGTGTTGAAAGTCAGATTTGTTAAAAATACATCAAAATCCATAAGGAAAATACAAATGTTACTTTCAAGGGAGACGGGTGAAATTGTAACTATTATCCATGAGGATGGATACCTCTACGTGTTTCTTGGTTACCAAGGTCTTTTAACCACTTCAAAACTCGAATAGATATCTATATATATATATATATATATATATATATATATATATATATATATATATATATATATATATATATATATATATATATATATATATATATATATATATATATATATATATATATATATATATGAGAACATTAAGTCAGTTATTTTTTTTACTTCGTCAAAAGATATTTTACTGGTTAGTAGTGACAACTAAGCTTGTAAATATAAACGATATGATCCTTGTCTGCTTCCGACTCAATAATTTTCTCTCTCCAAAGACCCTTGAGTGAGACTGTGTGCGGCTAATGCAGAAATGCAGTCCATTAATCCATCACCCCACATACGGTACCCATAGCATCCCCTTTACCTCCCCCCCATTTTCCTAAACAGTAGTCACCTACCCTAATCCAGATTCTCTCTCTCTCTCTCTCTCTCTCTCTCTCTCTCTCTCTCTCTCTCTCTCTCTCTCTCTCTCTCTCTCTCTCTCTCTGTAAGTATGTGTGTCTAGGATTATCTAAACTGTGTATCCCATATCTTATTTTCCAATGTATGTATGTACACGTCTTTTTTGTCCCTTAATTTCACCCAATTCGTGAAAATTAGAATAATAAAAATAAAACTAGGAAACGCTGTTTATACAGAATATGTATATTAGAAATAATCATATAGTAACAGACCATAAAAATTGCTTTAAAAATCTAAAAGTTAACAGGAAAAATGGCGATAACTTTTCACTGTAAAGGCAAATGATCAATCAAGTGCAATATTAGGTTTGTGAACCAGTTGCAAAGTAGAGGGAAGACAAAAATAAATGAGACATGGATTAGATAAGAGAGAGAGAGAGAGGAGAGAGAGAGAGAGGAGGAGAGAGAGAGAGAGAGAGAGGGAAATGGAATGGGGGAGAGAATGTGTGCAGCCGACTGCATAGCTAGCTGCTAGACAAAGGGTTCTCGATGACTGGGACAAATTGAGGAAAGAAACGGCAGCCAAACCCATAAATTTAGAGCTTTACGGACAATGCATTGATATGCACGCGCAGTTATGCAATTACATTTCAGTTATTAAAGAAATTATTCACTTAAATGAGAACTATAAATCGTCAAGTGTATTGAAATAATTAATGCAGAGTTGTTACGTCAAATGGATATGAGTGCTAATATCGATATTAAATGTAGTTTGATGTGTTGAGTTGTAGAAAATTAATAATGAAATGGGAATATATTACTTTTGTTAAGTTACAGAAAGAGAACATAGCTTTGAGAATCATGAGATTATGTGATAAAAATGAAAACAAAAGGTTATATGATCTATTTACCTGATTTGAGCATGGTGGTTAGGGCATAACCTGGTATCTTGACTAATGTGTACCAACTGAATGTCTTTCTTCCTATCAGTTAACCTATTTTACCTCAAAATTTACCATTTGTTGTTGCAAGAGTGTAGCCAATAAGAATCTCCACTGCTCAGCCAGTATATGTTACATTTACATGTTTGAGGGTTAAAAGAGCAGTTTTCTAAGGATACGTTTCTTGACGTATGTTTGTTTGACGCAGAAAGGACAAAATTGGATTTTTTTTTTTTTTATACTTCCCCTTGCGAGCTCACTGAACTGGGCAAAGGTAAGCCAAAGGGAACTGTGCACCCATTGCCTGAGCTACTCCCTGCATAGATATTCCTAAATTTACCAAAGTCTGTGGCATAAGATGGCATAGTACAGGGAACATTGTCACTGATCAAATGGGATAGGCTTAGGGAAAGGGAAACGGTGACGACATCAAGTACACTCTCTTGGCCCTATTTAGGGTGTCATCACTGGAGAGGGGGAGTAGGATGGAAAGAATATAGGGGAAAGCACGACTATGAGATAGAGAAGTAGAAAGAGAGGGGCAGACCGTCTTGCTAAGACTACCACACCTCTCCTCTGCATTTTACCCAATCATCCACGTTGGTAGTAATTAGCCCCGCAACCTAATGCAGTGGGTAACTGATGAAGACCATTGGTGGTTCATCACTCATAATTGAATTGTAGAGGCAATTGAAATCTTTACACCCAAACTTGTTAAGCTCCTCTTGGGATAACTTGATGAATAAGGAGGTAATTATTGATTGATATCCTTATGGTCTAGTTAACATCTCTCTCTCTCTCTCTCTCTCTCTCTCTCTCTCTCTCTCTCTCTCTCTCGACCTTATCTAGAGTAAAACGTTTTTGGAGGTAGGCGACATTTTAACGAGACGTTAATTTTATAATAATAACATTCAGGAATATTCATATAAAAGAAAGGGGGACAACTTGTCTTCATATGGGGATAGAGGCTGGTTTTATGCTTATAAGAAGAGATTAATAGATAAAATAGAATTCTAGACACTGCCACCAGTCAAAAGTAACTGACTCACTCCTTACACTTCATGTTTTCTTTCATTGCAAGCTTTCTCTTTACCCAGTTTTCGATATTTTCTTTTCACCCTTGCTATTGTCCACTCGAAGTGCTACCTTAAACGTGTAATCTGGGGAATGAATTTAGAACTCAAAGCAAATCCTCTGCTATGGCACTGAATTATCATGTTTAGCAGTATATTCTTTTGAGAGGTTGCATGCTACTTGACTATTGCCCATTTTAGAGCTAGAGTTATTACGAATGGACATTTTGACTTCCTTGAGGTAAATGTCTACGCTAGGGTGTGGGTACCGTGTTATGTATTCATATGTACACTTTCACCCCCATAAGGTGCAGGTACTTTTGAGAGTAGAGTTTCCTCCCCTCCTTTTGGTACCTACACGTTTCCCCTCTGATTTGGAGTGCATACGTTGGTGGGAGTATTTACTCTCCTCCCCTCTTCTTGGGGATAAGACTTATAAAAATAACTGTACAGCTCAATCTCTTGCATTCCCCACCTCAGTAGCCCAGTTGAGTAGGCCACCTCAGTCAGTCAGTTAGTCAGCAGCCCAGTCCAGTAGACAGTTAACATAGAGTCTTTGGGTCATAAAATATTATTATTTACTGTACTCGGTCTATTTCTCCCCAATAAACCTATTGTTTAAGTTCAACTTGTAAGAGTTTTATTCATTAAAACCACCGTTACCACTATTACAGTTTCCACTATTAGTAAATCTACTTGTGTATAGCTCACTTTATCAGCAACTCTTCAACTCTATTACGTCACGGGTCCTTCGCAAGAAGGCAACCGTCCTAGCCCTTGGTTGATAAGGGAGTCCGTGACGTAAAACCGGAACAAACCGGAACCTGCAAGGAGAGACTCAATAATGTACATAAACTACAATATACATTTATATGACAAATGGGGAAACGGTCTTTTTTATGAGCTCGGACTCCTGATAGGGTAATTATCCTATATATTCGGCTCACCAGAAGCAAAGCGAAATGAATAATAAATATGGATCAATAACCTGAGTACAGTATAGACCATCTCATTCAAGTTTGGGGTTTAAATATTATGATTAACTTTTTCTAAATGATGAAACTTGTTATATATATATATATATATATATATATATATATATATATATATATATATATATATATATATATATATATATATATATATATATATATATATATATATATATATATATATATATATATATATATATATATATATATATAATACGAAGACACCTCTGTCTCCAATACCATTTAGGGGAAACTAGTCTAATAGCCTAAGACTTGAAGAAACTCTTTGGCCCGATTTCTTAAACAGTGTAAACCTAGGATACCATATTGTTAGTTAGCTAGACACACACAAATGGATTTCATAAAAGCATCTGACGCGGTTCTGTGCATGGCTAGGATCCCGCAAGGGATCCTAGCCATGCACAGAACCGCGTCAGATGCTTTTATGAAATCCATTTGTGTGTCTAGCTAACTAACAATATTGTATCCTAGGTTTACACTGTTTAAGAAATCGGGCCTTTGTCTGTACCCTTGATCGAGTACTTGAAGAAGAAACAAAGACGTACGACGAGTAGTTGCTTGACAGAAACTTCACTCCGACTAGGTTGCTAAGGGAAGAGAAAGCCTTCATTATCTCCATCTGAGGGGGAAAACAATTGGAAAATAAAAGTGGGGGTGATGGAGTGAAAAACAGAATTAAAATGTTTCGTTACTCAGCGGGAGCTCAATTGAGGCGGAGGATGAATAAGGAAAGGGGTTGGGTAAAGACGATTTTTTTATTTTATTATTTTTTTTTTTTTGAGGGGAAGGGTCGTGATAAATAAATAGATAAAGAAATCATTGATGGATTTACAGAACCAGATAGATCAAAATGGATAGATAAGTTTTTTTTTTTTTAATATAGCACTTCTATGTTAGTTTTTTTTTTCGTTTCCTTCATAGCACTTATTTCAGTAATAATTCAGCCTTATGACTTTCATTATTTATTGACTTTCACTTCAAGTTTGTTCGAAAACTTTACAAATGTATGATAGAACAGAGTGAGGAAGTGTTCGGGGATAATTTATGGTTCCCTAAATGTGTGAATCTGACATGTTAAAGATATCTCTAAAAAGAGCAGTTCATAATATATTTAGTAGTGCTAGACATTCTTCGTGTAATTTTTATACTATATCCTACAGGAGCGAGGAGAGACGCTACGGCTGCTATAGTACTGAGGTATTTGCCATTGTCAAAGATTAAAAGATTGACTGATAATTTAGTGACATTATTACTTGACATGAAAATAAATGTGTGTGTGTATTTGAGTTGATCATTTTCAGCTTAATGTAATAGTTACAGTTTTTATGTTAGAAAAAAAAATCTTGGCAAAACCAGTATTGCAGGTAGTGAAAATGTCCAGGGGATGACGAAGTTTAATAATTTCTGTACGTACGTTTTTAGAGACGCCTACAAGCTATATTTTCTCGATCATTGTACAATATTAGCACTTAATTTTTAAGATAAACTAATATGAACCAGTTTTGATTGTAAGGGACAAAATATGTCTCCTTTTCTGAATTTTCTCTCTTGCTGCCAATCCTCTGAAGCACAACGGACATGATGGGATTCAGTTCTGCTACTACTGTGTGTCTGTTGTTATTGAGATTCCCTGCTGTATCATGCATAGAACCTCTGAATGAATTCTTAATTTTGCGAAATAAATGTGCAAACCCTCTACCATATACGTTCATTGATTGGCATGTCATAAATTGAATCTATACATCTTATTTTAATGACGACAGACTCATTAAATATATAATAAATAAAAGAATAGTAATATATTAGGTCTATTGATGATTACCAAAACTGGAGTACTGATAATTGCACTCCTAGCATGATCTGGAGCTATAAACGTGTCAGCAATGTTGCAAAGGGGTTGGGATCATGCAACATGATATGTAGCATGTAATTATATTAACAACTTTTCAAGGCAGATGAAGAAGGGAGGGGAGATAATTTCTCGCCACAGATCATTAGAATCATTAATAGTTGGCTACATTCTTTTTCTTCTTCGTCTACATCTTTTCCCACTTTTATGTGGGGTCGATGTTTCTGGCCAGTTATCTGTACTGGCCATATTTTGGTTTTGGCAAAATTTTTATGGCCGGATACCTTTCCTGCCGCCAGCCCTCCCCATCTACCCGGGCTTGGGACCGGCACCAAGTTGAGGCTGGCTTGCCCCCCTCAGTGGCTGGGTTTAATAGTTGACTACATTCTTTTTCTTTTTATAGTGCATATTTTCTTTCGCTATCCAGAACCTAACTTGATAATACTACACATGTTTAGTGCAAGTGATGGCAAAACAGTTGTATAATAACTGTTTTGCTATTTAGTGAAGATATACTTAACGAGTATAAAGTAAGCTGTAAGTGGTGTATACGTATTTATGTAAATGAAGTATGTTCGTTTATTTGCAAGTATTTTTAACAATTAACAAAATTATTTGAAGCTGAATAGTCTAGAATAGTTGAGGGTTTAGGCAACTCGCTTTCCCAAACTTAATCAAAAGAATAAAAAAAAAAAGTACTCTTCTTATTTCCAGAATAACTCTCTCTCCTCTCTCTCTCTCTCTCTCTCTCTCTCTCTGTAATTACCCTATTGTGCTTACGGGAAAGAGTTCCATGCTCGTAACTCTCCGTCTCCTGGTCGGTTCCATTTTTGTACTTAATGTATGTGTGCACGCTCGTATTAGAGTTTGTTTCGTCCTTTATTTTCTCCATAAACACACACGAGGAAGAGATTGGAAAAGCGTGATGCTGTAAAGTTCCTCTAACATAAAATCTTAATGTAGTCGCCGTGGCTCAGTCGGTAGCGTCTCCGACTCTGAGGCGTCAGGTCGAGGGTTCGCGCCCCGTCACGGTCTGAGGTTAGCAAAGGCATGCACTCAGCGTAAGGATTACATTTGCCAAAACAAGTCCTTCGCAAGAAGGCAACCGTCCTAGCCCTTGGTTGATAAGGGAGTCCGTGACGTAAAAACCGGAACAATGTAAAGACTACTACCAACCTTATTGCTTAGCTTTTGATATCTATGAAAAAAGTAAAAAAGAAAAACTTGGACACTATCTTAATTATTGTTTGCTCTGAAGTATTTGTGCCCTTACCCCTTTACTAGGTATCGATTTTTAGAGATTGAGCATCATTCTCTCTCCTCTCCCTCTCTCATTTTGTGATATAAATAAAATGAAGTAACAAGAGCTTCCTTCTCCTTCCTTCTTAGTACTACGAAATCCCTTCTGCAGAAGTACCAGCATTCCCCAGAGGGCTCTTGATATCCTTATGGGTCTATTGTCTTCTGACGATGGAGACTTCATCTCAAGTCTTGTCATTAACGCTAAGCTCCTTAACGCAGGAGTTTTATTAATGTAACTTTCGTCGGATTATATTTACTCTCCTCTTTACCAACAGGTGTTTTATAGATTATCCTGCCTTCCCTTGTTCATCTATAATCTCCCCCCTCCTTCTCTTCTTCTTCATTTTTTTTTATATCAACCTTCTAATGTTTACCTGTATATTTCCGGACTTCGTTTTTTTCCACCATTTCCTTATTTTCATCTTATTCTCTCTCTCTCTCTCTCATTCCCTCCCTCTTTGCACACATCATTCCCATTCATCTTTGTAAACACTTGAAGCAAAGTTGATTATTTTTCCAACTCTCGTTATTTTGTCTTGCCGTTTATTTTTTTCTAGTTTGAAAATGGTTGTATTTAAGGCCTTGATTTTTTTGTTTCCAATTTCTCTTTATTGTTTTCGGTCTTGTATTTTAATTTATGCTATTGTATCCATGTTGGTGTATGTGATCCCTTTGCTCTTTCTGTGCTAGACAATAGGTTTTCATAATGGTCACGTGTTTCATTAAACGTACATGCTTTGTGGTAAAGGATTATACTATCATACCAGAGGGCTAAATTTCGAACCGCACTCGTTACTTTTTTTTATGATTGTGAGACCAGACCAGGCAAGAAAAAACAGATCTGCCCTCATCAGGCCTGGGAGGAAGAAAACATAGAGAGAGACAGGGATGGGGATTGCTGTGACTTGTCAGATGTGAAGGGATTATAAGAGATGTGGAACGAGTATCCAAGAATAATCGGTGTTGATGTAGGCATAAAAAAAACCGTAACTGAAGGAAGAATTAACATCGAACTGTCCTGGACAGTCCTATTTTAAGTTCAAAAGACTCTTCAGCTGTAGTGTCACTGACGTATTGCTTTTCTTTGCTACGTGTTAATTATTAGTACCTGACGGTTACGAGGTAAGAATGGACAAGCAGTAATTCCTTTGCTTATATTTATTCTAGAGTACAACACAACTTCGACGCCTCAATGCCCCCACCCTATGATTAACTCAATCTCTGATCTATTCGTGCCCCTGGCAAAGTTCTAACTAACTGTCTCTGCCCTGGGTGGTTCTTGAAATACCCCCAGGGGCAGGGCGTGGCTTGACATCCAATCCTGCCAATGAAATCAAGTGACATCTAGTCCTGCAAATCAACGCCAGGTTCGAAGTGGAGTCCCTCCTATTTCCGGGGAGGAGCTATTTCAACAAGCCTATAGAACGGAAAAGTTCCAGGTCAGAGCGTGGCTATTGGGCATCTCTCCAGGGCATGTACATACGTACGGGCCACATGTTTGTGTTTCTTGTGATTTAGGAAATGGCTAACTTCCTGGCCTTTCCTATCCTCTCCAGGTACTCGATGCCAGATCCTAAGTCTCATGGTTCCGGTCATATATCTCCTTGACACTTTCTACAAACATTGGCCGTACCGCAGAAAACAAGCCTCCCACATTAGTTCCAGGTGCCTAGCCATAAATCTTGGTGGTCCCAAGGGAAGACATGGTCTGCACCCAAAACTCAATAAAAGTGAGGGCATGTAATAAAATATCTGTGCCCTCGACCAACCGTTACCCCTCAAGATTTGTTACAAGTTTCAGATTCTGGCTTCAGCATGACGGACTGGCTTCAGCATGACGGAAGTCATGCGACATCACAACGGGCGGCTGGTGCCATGGGCCAAACTATTACATGGTCATTAATGTAATATTGAAATATTTGCGTCACATTGAAAGTGTAGAAGGGGTCTTGGATGCACATTTTTTCTCATGGCATCCAAACTTCAAAACCTCATTCTCTGATGGAACCATTGAAACCATTAGTGAGAGAAAACTATTTAATAAAAAAAAATAAAACTTAAATTACCAGGAAGCAGGTCATTTTTTTAATAGCAAACACGAAAGATATTGATTATAATAGTAGTGGGTCCTAGTAGATGCATAATTTTTGTTCTTTGAGTAACAGACATTCACAGATGATGGTTGTGCAAATATTAAGCTATATTGCTCTTCATGTGTAACAGACCAACAGGCATCTAAACAAAGTCGAATGCAAAATACAATAACAGCTGTATTGTTGTTCCTGGTATTCCAGAGAGAACGAAATGGATTTTATAGTGTGTCATACATCCATCACCATAAATCGTCATTACCTAGTGTTAGGCCATATATCACGTATCGAATTACGAATTATTTATACAGTACTTCAATCGTTAGTTCTGGAACTCTCACCATTCACTGATATTTCCAGCCAAAATTATGCCATATTTTAATGAATGTATTGAAAATTTTCCGTATTTGATAGCGAAGAAGAACTGTATATCTGCAGTAATGTACCTTTTGCGGAACCTTCTGCAAGCTACCACTCATAAAATAAGTATATAACTTTGAGTACATGTACGTGAATAAATTATTATTATTATTTTTTTTTCTTTTAATTAATTTTTTTTTTTTTAATAGAGGGTGCCCTTAACACACCAACCCCGTTGGAACCCACAATTTTCATGTTCGGAGGACCGCATTATAGTGGAAATTTGACAGTCTAACGCTGTGGCTTAGTTTTTCTTCTTCCTTTTAGCAGAATGCAAAACTCATTCAGGGGCAAAATACAAATATAACTGATTTTTTTACTATTAGTGTTGCATTATTAACTTCATATTTCTGGGATATGTTCCCCATATCTAAAACTTTTTACGAATACATATGTATCCTTAGAATGGAATTTAACGCATTAAATGACATTTGGTTCCTCTACACATGCTCAGACAGTGATTTTTGTAAGCAGTGAAATTAATTTAACATAGTTTACTTCTTCCACTGTAAACAGACGATTCATGTCATGTTAATTATGTATTAAACAGTTTTATTATTAAGAGAGACTATTCATAAACGCTTCCTCACACAGCACGCTAATTTCGCGAGCGTTGCTCAATTCTTTTCACAGCTTATTTGTCCCTTAAAGCTTGGATAGGAAAAGTTGCACAACTTTTCATTTCCTTTGGCTCTTCAAGACTATTGTATTCAATCACTGTCTTGAAAAACACTGTTACGTATTTAAAGATAGGAGACTAAGATATAGGAAAATCGGAATTAGGTTATAATATCTAGAAAAGTACTAGTGTTGGTGCTCTATTAACAAAAAAAACATTGCAATCGAAATCGAGTGCACTCAGATATTTTTTTTTTAAACCTTAATATTTCATTAATCACAGTCAATCAAGCTAACTGAGATGTAAATAGAATTGCTAAAATCCATTTAGTTTTGATGCTAATTTTGACGTTTTTAGAGGGGGACTCAGGCTCTGAATGGCAGAACTAGTGGACATGCCAAATTGCTTTCAGACGATCAAGCCTAATTTCCTGATGTGTATAAGTTGGGAAGGGGATGAGGGAAATGGGAGTGGTGGGGAAATGGGGTAGGATGTGCGGGAGGGAGAGGGGGGTGATTAAGCTTGGAGGGAGAGGGGGGTGATTAAGCTTGAAAGCACAACGTCATTTTACGGAAATAGGAAGAGCAACAGGGAGGGATTTGTCAGTAAAAGAGGAGAGGTATTTGTCAGTGCAAGTCGACGAGCCAAATTGATGACTATGGTCATCATCACTTCCTCGGAATGCCATTAAACGTATCATAATATTTTTATATGTGAATTCATGTCTTTTCTTTGTTGCCTAGATCATAATGGTTTCTCTCCGCAATTGTGAATGCAATATTTACAAGGGTCAAATGTGAAAAAGAAAACGCTTTTTAAGTGATTTCTTCATTCATTATATTCGATTTATTTACCTAGCCATATATTTTATTTGACTAATAATAATAATAATAATAATAATAATAATAATATATAATAATAATTATCTATATATATGAGCCACTTTTCCCCTTATAAGGGGAGTGGCTGAGTCAAGGTGAAATAATAATAATAATAATAATAATAATAATAATAATAATAATACATACATATACCTTGGCTGTTTCCCCCTTTAATTGGGGGGTAGCCGACATCAAAAAAGAATAATAATAATAATAATAATAATAATAATAATAATAATAATAATATATTTTTTGGGAAATGACGTGCTCAAGTCACAGGGAGGTGATAACGCCGTGGTGGGAAAAAAATATATAATTGCTTATGGAGATTGATTTAGGGGAAAAAGGTTTTTGATTCCGTTTATTTGGGTAATTAAACACTTAAATGAGTTGCCGAAAGAGAAGAGGAAATAATGTCTGACAAAAATAGTGTACAGTAGCATAGAATAGAAAGTAAATCATATTCAATAATAAAAAGTTATTTATTTTTGAGATGGAAATATTTATATGTAAATTCTCATAATTTTACCTGACTTCGTTAGTTGTAATACTGCAGTTGCTCTGTAATTTATGGCTTTTAAATATTATTATTATCATTATTAGTAGTAGTACTAGTAGCAGTAGTAGTAGTAGTAGCAGCAGCAGCATCCCCGATTTTATTATTCTAACGTCAGATACACCTTCGTCAGTGCAGTAGCAAAGAAATAATAACCAGCTCTAACTGAAGTTCTGCCAGGTACAGGATGCCATCTGCTAACTGGCAGAGTTTGGACTTTTCTAAAATGTCAAGGCCCACCCAACCATAGCAATCACTGACTGGAGCAGAGAAGGCATGGGTTGTGTCATTCTGCAGCAATACGTTATGTGTACCTTTGTGGATACACCCTTCTGCTGCAAAGGAAGGTGGCACCTGGCACTGTGTGGTAGCCGTCACTTTACCCCTGAGGGGGTCGAGTACGCTGCAGTAGAGGGATTGCCCTGCAAAGCTAGACTATTCCTGTTGGGCTGTCTGACGCTCTCGCTGGTCACTGTCCATCGCCCCTTGGTGAAGTTTCTAGGAGACTGAGTCCTTACAGATGTTGTCAATTCAAGGTTAATCTGCCTCAAGGAGAAGACACTTCAGTATAAATTCACTTATATACCTGCCAGGCAAAAGGAATTCCTCTCCAGGTAACCTGCCTAAAGGACACTCCTGAATTCAGAAAACAACAATAAAGAAGACAACCAAGCAGCAGCAATGATGGTCTCTATTGTGGCAGCACTAGGTCAGGATGACGGAATCATCATGGATGAAGATACACTCTGAAGTTCAGCTGCGGAGGACACCGTCCATCAACTACTCGTAGCTCGAGTATTAAAGTTCTGGCTCCAAAAGGAGCAGGAATTAGTGTGTTTCTGCCCCTTCTATGGTTTCTTTGTTGCAAATGAATAGCTACCCAACATATTTTATAAACATCTTAGAAATTTTCTTGATAAGATTTTTTTTGCCCCAAACCTGTAAAAGAAGGTCCCAAAAAGATGCAGATGTACATAAATTTGCCCTACTTCAATGATAATTTAAACTATTACATAAAAAAGCAATTAACTACAAGTTTCTACAGATACTACCCTCATATTAAATCATTCATTTTACTTTATAACAACCATATACTTAAAACTTATGTAATCCATAAGAACAAGTTACATGACTCATTTTGTTCGATGGTAGTTTACCAATTTAACTGCCCCAAATGCCAACTACCATATGTTTGCTCAAGTAAGAAATGTGTATTAGTTATATACCACGAACACCAGGGGCATCTTGTCGTTCTGGAAAAATATTGTCAGCTCCAGTAAACTCAAGCATTCGAGAACACTGTTCTAATGTCTGTAAGTGTGATTTCAGTATAAATAATTTCAAAATAATATACAGAGGAAAAAGCGAAAATGAAATCAGGATAGCAGAGTCATTATTTATTCCAAAAACTAATCCTAAATTAAACAAAGATAGCTCAAGTTGCACTCTCAGAATTTTATATAACAAATTTTATTAGCGTGAAAGTTTTTTTTTTTATTCTACATAAGTTTAGATATATGTAAATTTCATTAATTTGTTTGTGTGAATGTGCTGTACAGTATATATAAATTTTACTTATCTACAACTATAATTTTGTTTGATTAGAGTAATTGTTCATGTATATGTTCTTTTCCACTCTTTCATAGGTACATGATTATGAACACAGTGGATGTTTGAAACGTTGTTGTGTGATGTATTATAAGGAGATTAAATTAATTAAATATGTTCTACGATGTTTGCTTGGACCGTTCTTGCCCTTCAGTTTATTATAAGACTAAGATTTCCCAGAGCCAAAAGAATATCTGATATAATTACCCAACGATATGGTAGAGCAGCATGGATCAAAGTTAGAAAATGGGAGGTTTGAGAAAGTGGGGAAAAAGTAAAACTAGACGTTATATTTCTTGAGAGGTGTCTTCTGTACAATGTGTGGCCAAAATTTGTGCGCTTTAAATCGTATAAAAGAGTGCTTGAAAAACGTGATTTTTACAAGGAGTGGCAACAATATCTTCTTGAAAAAGAGCTAACTTATAAACGAAAACAAGTTGAATAATGATAATAACAACAAAATCGTCGATAATTCAAACAAGTAGCAAGTGCACCAAAGTGATGAAGACTTGAGATTGACATCACTGTCACCTGTTTCAGTCACTGCTACCTATGGGAAGAGAAACACTATTGAAATGTAAACATAGTGTCTATATATATATATATATATATATATATATATATATATATATATATATATATATATATATATATATATATATATATATATATATATATATATATATATATATATATTTCATTACTGAAGAAACACTTTATATAATTTAAGAAAACATTAAATGAATTCACAGCTAAACATACTTTGTGATTAAAAACTCGAAAAATTTGTTGTATTCAGTTATATTATGTAACTTGACAAGTACTAACTATAATGACATTTTGTTTTTAATAGCTGATCTTCGTATGTGCAACATACATAAATACATAATTGCTGTATATTGTATAAATTATCTTGTTTCAGTTCATTCGTATGTTATATGAAAACATTGATTATATTATTATTATTATTATTATCGAACCTGGGCCTTATAGAACAATGATTGACTGCTTAATACTCATAAGAGTATTATTAGAGTAGTAAGTAGGCCCATGGCACCCCCCCCCCCCGTTGCGATACTACAGCTGAAGGGTCTTTTTGACCTTGAATAGGACAGTTCGATGTTAATTCTTCTTTCAGTTACGGTTCTTTTTCTATGCCTGCTTCTACACCGAATATTCTTTGATATTCGTTGACAAAAAACATCTCTTATTATCTCTTCACATCTGGCAAGTCACAACCCTCCCCATGTTTCCATTTTACTTCATGTATTCTTCGTGTCCAGACCCGACGAGGGCTTTTTTTTTCCACAATCATAAAAAAATAAATAATAAAATGAATATTATAAATGCTAATGCAAATAGGAGTGTCTTTCTATGGTAATCATTATTTGTAAAGAAGAAGCCTCAAATACAGTTAAGTTTTCTATCTCTATCTGTCTATTTTTCCATATATAACTCACTATTAAGTGTTTCAAAAAGAATAAAACTTACTTGATAAACCCCTGAAAAGTCCCAGATAATGCGCAATGCTCAAACCTATTCCAAGGGTCGGATTGAAGAGTAGCAAAGCGTTAATAGGGATGGGAATAACCAAACCTAAGCTCTTGGCCAGTTCTGTGACCCAAGCTTGACAGTTCGAGAAAGCCAATATGTAAGGTGAATTACTGAATATATTACGCCTGGCTTTCTCATTCACCTCTTGAGGTGACAATCGTATCCTTCCAATTTCTATATCCGGTTTACCATCAGGTTTGCCACGTTTGCATTTATACACCAAATAGCCATCTTTGTCTTCTGCTTCATATGTGGCGTCGTAGTCGTCCCATTCAAAATATAACGACCAGTGATACACTATGATTGGCACTATTGGTCGTCTGTAGAGATACACTTTGCACATACGCTGGCGGCTGTCGTCCTCGCTGGCGAATTGAGTATTGAAAATTGCATCCGACATTTTCCTGGCAATTACTCCTAAAATCTTCTCGCACCTTTTTCGGAACTATCTCGCAAGAAGAGAATAAGAGAACAGTGTTGCCAGATGTTTGACTTGAAAAGTAGCGGGGTTGCATTCGAAAAGTAGCGTATTGAGCTTCGTTTTCGTAGCCTTTAGAAAACACTCTTTCGACTTTGGCATTACTAATGGGCAAGCTGTACATAGTTAAAGCAAATTTGGACAATTCTTTAAATAAGCAATCACCATCCGAATTTTTAATGGTAATTGCTTTGCACCAGAAATCAACTCCATCTGTTGGTATTTCATCTGGAAATAAATTTTCCCATTTGATCGTAAGCAGCAAATGCCACTGATTCTCGATCTCACCAATCTGAGATTGATCACACAATTCTAGAGGCAGAGCAGAAAATGATGGACGGGTATGTGACAGGCAAATTTTAGGACAAAGGTTGTAGATCTTCAGAAGAGTCTCCATATTCCCAGGAATGCGCTTGCATAGTTCCTTGCATGCTCCTCTCAAAAATTGATAACTACGTTGTTGCACAAAACGTCTTTGCTCTGCGGTAATTTTCCCTGAAGCTAAATTCTCGGCTAACAAGTTGGAAAATTCGTATCCTAGATCAGCATTTTCGTAAGAGAGGAAATCTCTCTCATCAATATCGTTGAATATAGCATTAACAGTTACGTGCGAATGTGGCAGAACTCTTTTCAACAGCAAAAGCGCGAAGTTACGCAAATCTTCTAGAACACCACATGCATCAGCGATCTCTTTTTGAAAAAAACAAATTAACCTTCTCAAATTCCGTCAAATTCGGCATCAAGAAAGTGAAGTATAATTTATTTGAGGGATCAGAATACATATTAGACAGCTCTCTTGCATAGTATCTATTGCAATGGGGAAAAAAACCATTTTAAAATGCAATTGGAAAGTATCCCATTGCTGCAGAACTCTTCACGCAGTTACTTCTAGCAAGCCACCGTGTAAGGGATAGAGGTAAAATCTTTAAGGGTTCCTCGCCATCATTTATCAGTTTGTATATCTCCATGTAAGAACTGGAGCGCAAGGCAGATCTGTGGAACCAGTTATATGTTTCCCGTAGCAAGTAGTCTATATTGCCAGGCAATTCTTTTGATGCGTGCGAACGAATTAAATGAATAGAATGACAAATGCACTTGAGCAGTAAGATATTTGGATTAACCTCCTTCATGCGTGTGTACAGAGAATTTTTTATGCCACAAAAGCTTGATGCACCATCCGTTGCAATGACAAAGCAGTGTTTAATATCAACACCAACTTCAGACAAGAATTTAGTGGTAGCTTCATACAGAGACTCAGCAGGTGTTTCAATAACAGGAATTAAGCCTAAAAATTGGGAAACAATTCGATTTTCCTTGGAACTGTAATATCTAATACACAGGCATAAATATTTCAAACAAGAAATGTCAGTTGATTCGTCAATGATTAGCGAATAAAACTGATCATGAACGTCTTCAATTAATTCTTGCATCAGAGCAGGAGCTATTACGTCTTTAATAATTGCTGAGCATTTAGTTCTATGTATGTTTAGTTTTTTTTTGTGTCAATTGTCATTGATGCTGAACTTGAAGATGGAAATTCACAGTTAACTAACTCTGTCAGATGATCGACATTGCAAGCAGTAAAAGCAGCTAACTTGAGCTCAAGAGTTGTAACAGAACCTTTTTGCGAACAAATAGTTGTCAATTTCTGCTGTGTAGGTGCAAATACACAAGCAACATTTTTTATATGTTTTGCAGTAGATGCGTGCTTATTTAAATCAGTTTTGTGAGCTATGAGTTGAACTTTGCAAAGTTTACAATAAGCCTTTTCACTATCTCCTTTCACTTCTTCGGTCCATTTTCTGAATTTTTTATCAGAGAGCCATGAATGTTGAAAGTTTTTATTATATTTACTCCATTTACTCATTGTGTTGATGGGATAAGGGCAATTAATATAACTAACACAAAGAATTTAATAAGGAAGGGGTGATGTATGGAACACAGCCACTGTAACTTAACGACACGAGAGAGATTGAGGCCGACACGACAGTAAAACAAAGCTACGCTCTGGTCAAGATTTATACAAGCTTTGAGCATGTTGAGTTTCGGAAAAAAATAACCATTACTCGTTGCAAATGAATGTACGTAGGTTGAAGTAACAATCAGTAGCTAATATACTTTATCTAGAAATTTGTAGTTTGGTCTTTCAACGTAATTTTATTTTTTCTTAATTATGAAGCTAAATGTAGCGGATTTTTGTATTTATAGCATACAGAAAAATAGAAGTCGCCCAAAAAGTAGCGTGTCGCCCAATCCGCTACTTATTGCCCAATCTGGCAACACTGGTTGGCAGAGCTAATGTCCACTATACCATTTTCTATTATCGTACTCTTTTGACGATAATTTTAAATTTATTCTATGATTTGTACGATTATTCTAGCTTGCTAGTAATATAAGAACTTAATTATGTGACCATTGTCTCACTCTGGCAGACTTGTTTCATGTATAATTATACTGTATTTATTTCCGTTTAGAAGCAAACGATTCGTGTAACAGCCCATCTCAGTAACTGTGATCCGTCCCAATCCTCATCCTGCCCGTCTCCCCCAGCCCCCATGTTTCCAGTAAAAAATTAGCGGCCGTTTTTCGTCTCAATATCTGTGAAGGACAATGGGGACCGGTATGTGATTACCTAATTGTGTTTACGAGAAAGAGCCCAAAGCTCGTATCTTCCCGTCTCCTGATCGCTTCCATTTTATACTTAGTGATACTTATCATACCTGTCCTTAAAACTATGGATTGAGATAGCATTAACTACCTCCTCGCTTAGCCAATAACAATTATCAACTACTCTTACACTGAAAAAGTATTTTCTTACATCCTGAAAAGAAGTTTTCTTACGAAGCTTCAAACTATGGCCTCTAGTTCTAGAGCCAGCCATATCAATATATCGATCCCTATCCACTCTATCATAACCATAAAGGAATTTAAAGACAGTCACCATATCCCCCCTCACTCTTCTAGCTTCGAGTGATGGTAAGTCTAATTCCCTCAGCCTCTCATCATAACTGAGATTGCGTATTTCTGGCACCAGTTTCGTGGCATGTCTTTGAACTTTTTCAAGCTTAGCTATGTGCTTTTTCAAGTGTGGATTCCAGAAGGGGGCTGCATATTCAAGTTTTGGCCTCACATAGGTTACATAAATATTTCTGAACATTTCCTTGTCCATGTGCCTGAAGGCTACCCTTACATTTGATAAGAATGCATATGCTGCCCTTACTATGCCATTTATATGTATTTCTGGAGACAAATCTGCCAGTATGTTTACTCCTAGATCTCTCTCATTTTCTGTCTCTTGAAGTTGTACTCCAGCCACCGAGTAGTCAAGCTTGGGCCTTCTTGCACTTGTACCCATTCTCATTACCTTACATTTTGAAGTACTGAATTTCATTAGCCACTTTTCTGACCACTCATGCAGATTATTTAGATCCTCCTGAAGTTCTCTACCATTGTTCTCGTTTTTTACTTTCTTCACAATCTTTGCATCATCTGCAAACATATTCATGAATGAATTTACAGACTCTGATAGGTCATTTACATATACAAGGAATAAAAGTGGCCCTAAAACTGAACCCTGTGGAACTCCACTACTAACTCTTCTTCATTCAGACACTGAGTGTCTTACTCTAACCCTCTGTTCCTTTCCTTCTAAGTAAGTTTTTATCCATTCCAAAACATTTCCACCTATTCTAGCTATTGATTGCAGCTTCCTAATAAGTCTCCCATGTGGAACAGTGTCAAACGCTTTCTGGAAGTCTAGGAATATGCAATCAGCCCAGCCCTCTCTTTCCTGTAAGATTTGGCTTACCTCATCATAAAATTCTAATAAGTTTGTTACTGTTGATCTACCTTCTCTGAAGCCATGTTGCTTCACTGACAAAAAGTTGAAGGATTCCAAGTGAAGAGAGATATGTTTCCTTAGTAGTTTTTCCTTAGCTTTGCAAACTATGCTGGTCAAGGAAACTGGTCTATAGTTCAGAGCCGTATCCCTCCTTCCCTTTTTGAAGATAGGTATCACATTTGCTTGTTTCCAGCATCTTGGAATCTCCCCTGACTCCAGTGACTTTTTAAATATGATACTTAGTGCCACTGATATTGAGTTTGCGCATTTTTTAAGCACATGAGGGGATATGTCATCAGGACCTGTAGCTTTATGAACATCTAAATCCATCAGCGCTTTGCATACCTCTGTGGCTGTAAGGTTGATGTTCTCTAATACCGGCCCTTGAGCTTCTATCACTGCAATCTGAGGGGGTGGGGTATTTTCTGCTGTAAATACTGACTGAAACTCCTTGTTCAATTATTTGCAGATCTCTTCATCCGTCTCAGTGATGCTTTTATCCGCTCTCTTTAGCCTTAAAACCTGTTCTTTTACCTTCAGTTTTCCTCTGATAAAGCTGTGGAAAAGCTTGGGATTTTCTTTAGCCTTCCTGGTGATGTCCCTCTCATAGTCTCTCTCTGCCTCTCTCCTTTTACTTAGGTAGTCATTTCTTGCTCTTTTGTAGGTTTGCCAGGCATTTATGTTTTTTCTCCTCCTATACCTTTTCCAGCATTTGTCTCTCCACTCCTTAGCTCTTTTACACCCATTATCGAACCATTTCTCTCTGGCATGAATTACACCTACTTTGGTGACAGGTATGCAGCAATCTACTATCTTCCCATATTTCTCACAAAAGATGTCATACATTTCTTGAACAGATTTGTTGTAAAATAAGGTTCTCCAGTCAAGAACTGCAAAAAGCTCATTCATTTTGATGTAATCTCCTTTCGGATAGTTCCTCCTCATGTCCTTAGTGCCTCTACTCTCAGGAAGAATATCTTCAATGATATACTCCATCAACAACACACAGTGGTCTCTCTTTCCAATTGGTGGTACATACTCAATTTTTTCAATATCCAACACATTGTCTGTGAACACTAGATCAAGTAGTGATGGCTCATCCCCACCCCTGGCCCTTGTTGGTTCTATTACATGTTGGTGTAGGAAATTCCCTTGTACGCAATCTAGGAATCTTGCCCCGAGTGAGTCCTCACCACTGTGTGGGTCAAGATTTATCCAATCTATCTCTTTATGATTAAAGTCTCCCATAATCAAAATCCTACATTTTTTTTCCCGTGCCATGTTAACAACTGAGTTTATGACTTCAATAGTACCTATATGACTTTCCTCATAAACTTCAAGCCTATTTTGGTTCCTTGGTGGGTTGTATACAACAGTTATTATAATGCTCTCTGACCCAGTATTTATGCGAGCAACAAGAAATTCCTTGAACTCACTTTCTATAGCCAAGTTTATTTCTTCAACCTGAATCCTTTCACTTATGAGCAGTGCTATCCCTCCACCAGTCCTCTCAGATCTTTCAACCCTTAGTATTCTGAAGCCCTTAGGAAAAACTGTGACACTGTTTATGTCCTCACTCAACTTAGTCTCTGTAATTGCTACTATATCTGCCTTACTGTTGTGAATCCTATCTTTTAATTCTACTGCCTTACCAGCTAATCCATCAGCATTTGTGTATAACAATCTTAATGAGGCCCCATCCCCTGATCTTCTGTCATTATCTTCTTTATCTCCCCTTTGTCTGGAAGAACTCTGTAATGAAAATTTTTCTTCTCTTCATTTCTTTCATCATTTAACCTTCTTGCTTCTTGCAACAAGTTTTTGATCTTTCCCATCTCTTCCTGTGTTCTGTATCGTCTAATGAACACTTCTTTGAATTCTTGAAGGTCTTTTAGACTTTTTTTTCTCAACAATATTTCCCTACATGTTTCCCCTCTCTCAAAGGTTACTTTTGTTGGTCTCGGCTTTCCTTCCCTCGAATATTTACCTAGTTGGTGTATGTTTACAATATCCTCAGGACCACATACTACTCCAAGCTTTCTTATCAGGTCTACAACCCTAGCTTTATTTTCTTCAAGTCTCCCCTGCCATGTTGGGTCCTGGGATTCGCTTATGCCTGAGATTACCACTGTCTTCTCCTTATCAAGTGCCTGTCTGATAAGTGGGTTTGCCCTTTCCATCACAACGTCTTTCATTTTCGATTACTGTCTCTTTATAGTCAACTGTTTGTATGTTTTCCAGTGCCACAACCTTTACAGCCTCTTTTACTGCCACATTCCCCTTTAGTGCATCAGCAAAGGAAGTTTTCATGGCATCATTTTCCATATTCAGCTCCTGGAACTCTTTTCTGAACTGTTCAATGTTTTCCTTAATCTGGACATTCCAAGCAGCAATCTCGTCTCTCTCAGAAGAGAGCAGTGAACTAACATCTAATTCCTTTAGGTTGTCATTCAGCTGTTTGTTTTTATCTTCTTGTTTATAAATTCTAGATTCTAGTTGACTCTTTTCCCCTTTCTTAGAAGTGAGATAAAAACTCTGGGGTGCTTTATGAATACCGGTCCCGAAGTTACTACTACTACTACTACTAATACTAATACTAATAATAATAATGATTATTATTATTATTATTATCACTACTACTACTACTGCTGATAATAATGATAATAATAATAATAATAATAATAATTTATTATTATTATTATTATTATTATTATTATTATTATTATTAATATTATTATTATTATTATTATTATTATTATACAAAATATTGAACATCATTATCCTAGCTGGCTATTTAATTTCAAAACAGTCAGGGATATAAGGGGAACCAACACAAGACAGAGTAGCGAGCTCTTTATTCAGAGAACAAACACAGATGCAGGTTCAAAGATGATCACTATTAAAGGGCCAACACTCTGCAACAATATTCCAGAGCATCTTAAAAATTCATCCTACTTCGCAGCTTTCAAAGGCAAACTATATACTTTTCTTTTGGACAAATAGTTACTGCTCATACACTAATCAAACTTAATGATTTAATGCCATATCCCTTTACACTAACCATTCTATATGTAAATTGCTATCGCCTTCTTTGATCTCTAACTTAAGAACTAATTATTCTCATTGTGAGGAATACAAATATGGTGATGATGCCGAAAATAACGATCCTGTATCGAGTGTTCTTATTGCTATTTTATTATTATCATTATCGTTAACATTTTTATTACAGTATGATTATTGTTATTATAATATTTATATGTATCTGTTAACTCAAGGTAACCTTAACTTTGTAGGTGAGCTATATTTCTGTTCTCTGTATGTATTACCCTCTTACTGATTAGTTCAATTCCATGTCTACTTATAAACTTTGTTTGATTTAGCCATGCACAATTACAAATTTAAAGCATTCTAAACTTATGCTACAAATCATAAAATTTTCACAGAATACCTTATCTTTTTTTCAAATTTGGATTTCTTTTGTAATGAATTGTCAATCCACCAAGGACCAGCATAAGACAGCACCTTTTTTGAATAGGTCGCAGATACGCCAAAAGTGTCATGATTTTCATCAATATAGTCTAATAAGCCTAATTTAGCATCTGCTAACTTTTACTGTAAAACTATCATATTTGTTAACTCCGTAATGAGATCGATATTTTTCCGAAGAGAACAACAATTAATAGAACAGATTTTGATATTAACTTTATCCATACAATACTGACAAATATACTAAAATATAGAGTTAGTTAATTTCCAAGTTTAGATTTGTCCTGAAATTTCTTATATTTGCTATAAAACTTATCTACTAAGAGTCCTTCAGGCTAAAGATTGGGATTGAATATATTGTTTCGTTCTTGTAGCTTGACTCTTAAATTTAAATGCTGAGATATGCACTTATTTAATGTCTGGTTTCTTAGCTGGTCCAATATCTATTTCAAAATTTTACAGATGTATTCTCTGATTGATTCACAGGATACAGCTTTATCAACTCTACTACTAAATACATCCACAGCTGCCTTGAAGAAACGACTCTCATTATTGTTGATTTTTCGTGACCCAGTAAGACCAATTTGTCTATTGTGAAGTACTTGCATTTTGTATCTTCTTTTTCGTTTAACAACAGTCCATTCATTCTCAGCAGATATCTGCATTTCTTCAGAGTCAAGGTTCGAGCTGGACTCATTTACTCTATTTTGAGATTGTGATATATACTTCTCCTGCTGAATAACACTGTTTTTTTTTTTTTTGCTGATTTCCCCCGGTGATGGGTCTGTTACTAGCCCAGACAGTGATTCATTTACATTTACATCAGTCTGCTTAATTGGTCTTCGAAACTTAGGAGAAACCTTTTCAGCATAAGTTTCAATATATATCAAGTTTTGAGAGGACAGACGTTGATTATGTCCATTTACTTGGGAATCCAATGAGGATCTATTGAAGTGAGCACCTGATCTATCATGCTTAGGGGAAATATTTGCAGCTTTAAGTTTGTGGAATTAATGAGTATTGAGAGGACTGAGACTGTTTGTGTCCCTTTCCCTGGGAATCCAATGACATCCTGAAGAAATGGATATCTTCAATTATCTTGATATCATCCACAACTTGTTCCGCCTCAATCTATCTTCATCTGTCGAAATGTATCAAGTATTGACAACTTCAGTTTTGATGTCTTAGAATTTTGGAAGGATTTAATTTATTTTCGATTCCTCTTTCATTTGGTTAATAATGATCTATTGAAAAGATTTCAAACCCAGTAGGAGGGATCTTTTTGTGAGTCAGTAACGAATTTGACTTTTTTATTGGCCAATTATAATCCTTCACAAAATTCAAGGAGTCACTTAATCCCTTATTTTTCTTATCATGATCTCTTCTCCATACCGGATTTCTCTTTAATAGTGAGGGTAGCTCAAAAAAACTTTCTTAGTAAACAGTACTAACAATTAGCTATATCATCCATGATCGACCTCTGACAAAGTCAAGATCTCTTATAAGGCACAAACACTTTATTGACCACTCTTATCAGTCATGGCATGAAAATAGATCATAAATTATCATAATTCCAACGGAAAACGTGAGTGCGAGAGCCCACACATCCTCTCCACCGAGTAGTAGTAGCAGTAGTAGTAGTAAATGCTTTTGTGCCAGTATCTAAGAGTCCTTATAGGACTCTCAGATGGTTTTCTAGATCTGGCCAAATTCTCACGCTCGTAGCTTACACCGACCTCAATACTGAATGTGAGAGGGTATTCACCCAAAATGAATCTATTGAAAACCAAAGAAAGAAGTAGACTAAAAACTAAGACAGTTAAATGGAGCTTTTTCCTCAACTGGGTGCATCATTGATTCAGAGCAAACAAACAAACATTTATTTCCATTATTGTACAATGGCTATTCGTTTACAAAACTAAGAGTAACTTATAAGTAGATATGCAATTGAACTAATAAGTAAGAGGGTATTACATAGTTAAAAGAAATATAGCTTTCCTAGAAAATAATCATACTGTAATAATTTTTTTTTAATAATGTTAAAGATAAAAGTAGTAATAATAGCGCTCGATACAGGATCGTTATTATCGGCATCATCACCATATTTGTATTCCTTGCAATGAGAATAATTAGTTCTTGACTTAGAGAACAAAGATGGCGATATCAATTTACAAATATAGTGGTTAGTATTAAGGGAAATTGCATTAAGTCATTAAGTTTAGTTTATGTGTGAGCTGCAACTATTTGTCCAAAAGAAAAGTATATAGTTTGCCATTGAAAGCTGTGAAGGAGGATGAATTTTTAAGATGCTCTGGAATATTGTTGCAGAGTGTTGGCCCTTTAATAGTGATCATCTTTGAACCTGCTTCTGTTTGTCTGAATAACGAATCATGCAGTGATATGCCAGAACTTCACAGAAAGTAATGCTTTTGGTGGAGAAATTTAGTGACGATTACTGGAAATATATAGTTCTAATTTTCTTTAGTATGCCTTGCAATTAGAAGCACCTGTGTCCATTCGTATCATCTGTTTATTTAATCGTATTGATTTCTGGTATCTATAATAGTATTTATATCTTTTATTTGAAGATGTATTTTCATTTTATATTCGAGTTTGAACCCTGCAAATTGAAAAGGATAAAACAAATAAAAGGAATTTTTCAGTGAACTCATTGAATGAGCAAAAACTAAAATGTATTTAATAATGATGTACGATAGAAAGTACGATAATTTTCACGAAAAATCAAAGAGACGGTACGATAACGTGTAACTGGAAGAGTGGCAGCATTGAACTGTGCTTGCAAATCGATCTTGTTCGCTACCAAGTTCTCAGTATCAGTATTTTCATATTACATAGTGATAATCATATTGTACTTATTTATGGAAAGAAGGCTTTCCGTGTCGCACATAAAAGTAAAACTTTACCTTTTATCCATCCAATACGTTCTATGTTATATAAAAATAAGCTTGAAATTTAGAGAACTGATATGTGGGAGTGTGGATGGAGTGAGTGCTTTGGGGGAACTCCCTGACTCGTAGCCCTATTCGGATCGGATTGGATAGGTGGGTGTCATCACTAGAGATGGGGGGAATAGGATGGGAAGGCTTTGGGGGGTAGGGAGAAGCATGAATATGAAGAAAAATAGAACAAAAGAGAGGGGCAGACCCTCTTTCTAAGGTGTATTTGTATGGGTGAGAGCAAGGGTAGATCCCTCTCACAGGATCTTTGTAAGAGCTACGTTTTCACACGATTTTTATTAAATACAAAATTACCTGTGAATGGCCTTAAGAAATATTATGTGGCTCTTTGTCACTGTTTCATTGTTGTCATTTTAATAATAATAATAATAATATTGTTATTGCAATAAAATCTTAATTCCTAAGTACCAATCTGTCAGCATCCAACCTAATTCATAGGGACAAACTGTGGAACATAAAATTGTGCTATTATTATTATTATTATTATTATTATTATTATTATTATTATTAAGGGAATTCAATCTTAATCTCCGAGCAAACAAACAAACAAACATTTATTTCCATTTTTGTACAATGATTATTCTTCTATAATTAAGAGTAACTTATAAGTCTGTTTGCACTCTATGACACAGCAGAGAATGTATTATTATTATTAATAGAAGCAATAATATTAATAGTAATAATAACAACAGCAGCAATAATAATAATATTAATTTGTCTTGTAATTTTACACGGAAATCCTCTCGGTTACTATCCTTAGCTCTTTTTGTACCCCATTATTACATAACTTTCCAACTGTGCTCCCCGTGTGTCCCGCCGCAGTCGTCCATTTTTCAAGCCCCGTTTGTGTGTTAAAAAAGAAGCATCGATTAGCAAATAAATTTTTTACCCAATTTTTTTGAATAGCAGATAAAGTGTACTAATAATGAAATTATACCAATATTAAGTTAATTCTATATGTCTTACTTGATATTAATAGGTTTCACCAAAGTATTAATATTACGTCTCATAAGTCGTCCGTCATGCGACTTCATCTTGGAGATATCTTTTGTTTGTTTTACGTGTGTTATGTTATTTTCGCTATGAATACTCGTACGACATTTTATAAAACTATTTATGCCATAGCAGCTTTCAGATATTCAAATACTATATATTTTTAAATGAAATGAGATATTATACGCATACTTTCAAGTTTATAGTGTGCTACTTGATGCGTACGTCATACTTTTACATTATATAGTAAATCCCATTGTAGGAAGTCCAACAGGCATGCTGGTATTCTCTCTTCTATCACCTATTATGGTTGCGAGATAACCCATTCAGACTTCGTAGTGATGAGCGTGTTCTTAAATTAATAATAATACCCATAATATATTGTTAAATGTACGCATAAATATATTTATTGGAGTGAATGAATTAAAATTGGCGCTACTGCGCATGCGCAGACAGCGCAACCCCAGAGGAGCCTCTTCTGCCCCATACACGACATGGCGAGGATCTCGATTCCTTCGGTGACAAGTCTTAGAAAATAATATTTTTAGTGACCTTAGAGGTGAAGTTAAGGCTTAAAGCGTCTATAATAAGCAAGAAGGGACGTGTCTCTTTACATCCGTGACCCTTTCAACGTGAATATGAGTGTGAGTAATTTATTGTTAATATATTAATAACCTCATTCGGGTCTCTTGTATGTGGAGTTTTAGGGCCCCGAATGAAGATTGAAGAAGCCATTATAATCACGCGGGAATTATTATTATTAGAATACATTAGGCTCGTGACATCATGGATGTTATTTTTTTATCACTATTTGTAGCAGCATAGTTAAGTACACGAAAGTGTTTTAGTGTTATGTGATACTATTTAATGCATATATATGAAAACAAAGAAAAAGTACTTTTGGAGTTAGGTCTCAGTTGTGCTGGTGTGTGCATGAGGTGCGGCCGCCTACCGCATCCTGCTCCTAATATCTTCACTTAATGACCTAAAACTCATGAATAAAACGGTTATTCCTTGGCCTCCTGGTTATATTAAAGTCAAATAGGTAGTTTTAAGGGTGGTATAATCCCTGAAATATGTCAAGGTCACTGTCCCTTTTTTTGTGCAAGGCGGAAGAGACGAGGGGGGGTTATATATGCACCATCTTGTTCATATTTTCTCTACTGGTATCTACTCCATTTGCATCCCCCATCTCATTGGACGATGAATTTTTGTCTAATATGGATGATTATTACTTTTGTTGGTGAGCTTTGATCAAATTAGAACGAATAAACCGGTGTGGATTGTCTCTGGAGGAGAAATTCAGTCACCATAATTAAGGCCATTTCATGAAAATGGTTGTGGTAATATTTAAGGCGGGACCCTTAGTTAATACTTCCTTAATGTTTTAGGAGGGAATTTTTATGTTGTTGGAAATATAATATCGTATTATTTAAGGGTCATTTACTCATTTCCATGAGGTAAATCTGTGTGTGTATAGAACAGAGTTCCCATTTAGGAGTCGGAAGAAGGAATGTAGTTAATATTGATAGCACATTATTATTATTATTATTATTATTTTTTAATATTACACCCGTCTCACCCCGAGTATTTTCTGCTGGTTAAATAGATTTTGATGTTTTAAGATATTTAATTCATTGTGAAGGCTTCTCAAAATAGTAAAATACTTTTTTTTTTTTAAGGTAAGGGTAGTTTGGGTAAAGTTAGGTTAGGTTAGGTTGGCTTAGGAATCATCACCATTGGTGTTGAAGGTCAAATTCATTCATATTATTAAAAAAAATCTTGTATTTCACTTCCAAAGGGAGTCGAGTGAAAATGTAAAAAGATACCTTAATTAGTTCACAGTAAATTAGAGAAAAGTTTGCATCAAGGTAATAGAAGACGCTGGTAAAGAGAGATTGGATTTTCATTCTAAGTCTCAAAGGAAGAATTTTACCAGCTAGGGCAGGAAGTAATTTCTAACAAATTTGGGCAGGTTAGGTCGTGGGCTACATACGGAAGAACCTTATCGCAGGTGAGAAGTCATGTATATTTCGAGTTTGGATCTCTCGTGAAACAGTTTTCAAAACCTTTAATCATTTTTTTTTTTTTTTTATGATACTTGCATACATGGTGTTGCAGGTCAGTAAACTAAAGTAGTCTTGGTATTGATGCTATTAGTCTGGTCAGGGATTCATGTCACAGGTTAGGTAGACTTAGTAAGAATTACCAAAGTTTTTAATCCTTTACTGGAATACAGACTTTTAATCTTTTTGTAGTCTTGCATGTGTTCTCTTTATCATACAATCTTGATGTTGGTTAGGGGAGTGTAAAGGGGGGTTTACAAGTTCAAATGGTTCGTCGAATGCGGTTCGACAAACAAGTGTGAACAGGGTATTTGGTTGTCGAACATGTTTGACAAACGTGTTCGACAACCAAATACCCCGTTCACACGTTCGAACATCACTTCAAACACTTGTCTGTTGTACCGTGTTCAACGAACCGTTTGACCGTGTAAGCCGCCCTTAAGAAGAGATTTGTTTGGTCTTTTGTACTGTATTACTTTAAAGATTTTCTTTTTCTTTTAGGTTAATCGTAATAAAATTAGTTTTGTAGCTATATATAAAATTTTCAAGCCTGTGAGTATTTGTGTATAACATTTTGTGCTCTGTGTCAATGGTACATTTTGATATCTCAAGGGATGACTATATTTTAATGTGAATACACTAAAATGTCTTCAGGGAAGAGAAAGTGCAGGAGATATGGATGCTTAGGGAGGGATTATGAATAGGTGATGCAGGCCATCAAATGTTTAGTGATGTGAACTAAAATGAAGCTGCGAAGACAAATCAGGAATGGCTGCCAGACCTCACCGTTGAATATCTTTGCCCACTTACCCAGTGGATGATCCAAGCAGTATGTCTGTTGGGGGGAAGAATAGTGGTGACCCTATATTAAAAAATAGCAACTATGGGGTGAAATGGCCTTTGATGAATGGGTGTGAGCTCTGACTGAGTTACTCGCTTTATATTGGACGTGATGGCCGTTTTATGTGTACGCATGTGTTAAAAGAGTGTTAGCTGCAGAAGTTAAGTGTTTGGGTCGTATTCGGGGTATTTCATCAACGTTATGGCCTTGAAGTTCTACTCATTAAGCCAGCTATACTGGATAGTATCTTGTATATGAGAAGGATATTTAGTATATGTGATGCTTGATCAAACTGGTTGAGCAAAAGCATCTCTTGAGTAGTTGTTGGTAAGCGAGATTTTCTAGGAAAGTAATTATTAATGTGTAATAGTTAGCCATGTAGATCATATATTGTTTTATTTTCTGGTATGAGAAATTGAGCAAGATTTGAAAGAGCCAGATAATTTTTTCTTTTTAGTATTAGGCATAAGTTTCTTAGTCAAGAGTATAGGAATGAATATAAGTGCATGTTGGCTCTTTGGAATAAACTTAAGGAGAGGTATATAACAGATTTAGGTGATGTGGTTAAAGTACTGTACATGTATATTCTTTTAGAAGTTGGCCGTAAAATTGTCAACAAATATAAGATATATGTAGAAGATATGTAACTGGTGGGAAAATAGATGTATGTTCAAAATTTATTAGAAAAATGGAATTGTTGATCACATGGAGAGATTACAAGGTAAAACAATTGAGTGTTTATATTTTTTTAAAAGGAGGTTTATCTGATAAACCAGTTGGAGAAGATAAATTAGGACGTAGTAATGATGTGATCAGTTTTACATCACAGAATCCCACATCTGTTAAGGGCTCAAATGGTTTCTTCTAGTGAAGGACATTGGTTTTGGCAAGTGTGACTGTTACCCTGCATGAATATCCTTTCTAACCAAACCTAGCAGGCTGCGAACCCTCGACCTTATGAATCAAAGTTGTGAGTGTTACCTCTTTGCCACATATTAGGATGTTATCGTAAAGATAGTTATTACGGGAAGCTAATTCAGTGATTAAATAGCTTGAGGAGCATTTGCTCACATGATCTGTATTTGTGGAATTTCCTCTTGCATATGTGAATTTTATTAATGAAAGTGGAAGGTTAAGTTGCAGAAGTAGAGGAAGATATCATCAAAAGCTCTAATGGCTGTAGAAACTTGAGTTATGATGACTCATTTTTGGGAGTTATCGTGTATAACTGTTTGTCATTGCACTAGATATGTTTGGTAGATGCATGCTCGTGAAGCTTCTAGTAAGTGCGTGAAGGGGAATGAGAAAGGTTTGAGGAATTAATGGGTAAAATGATGATTGAGGAATCATGACAATTATGTAAAGCATATTATGTATAACTTGGTCAGTCATTGTCCTCCATGAGAGCAGAGATGTAGGTCATATGACACTGAAAGATTAATTTCATTTCTCGCTAAAATTACTTGTCCCAAGCGTGACTTTTAGAAACTAATGGAAAGAAAATTCAGTTTGTGGGTCTAAAACTGTATTTATAGTCTGAGTAGGTTTTGACATTCACATGCTCCTCAGTAGTAGGAATATCAGTCAGCCACATAATGCTCAATGTTCCTTACAATACCTTAACGTCATAGTTTGTCTCGGAGTATTCATTTGTTTACACTTGCAGTTGTAATGGTTTGTTTGTTGAGTTGAATTTGCAATAATTCATACTCCTTAGGATGAAGCAGAAGCAGTGCATATGTGAATTTTATTAATGAAAGTGGAAGGTTAAGTTGCAGAAGTAGAGGAAGATATCATCAAAAGCTCTAATGGCTGTAGAAACTTGAGTTATGATGACTCATTTTTGGGAGTTATCGTGTATAACTGTTTGTCATTGCACTAGATATGTTTGGTAGAATAAAACTATGATACTCATAATTGTTTTGTACAATGCTATAACCTAATTAATGTTGAACCCTTAGACATCAGGCTATTCTAATCATTGACTCTCATGGGCTGGTAAATTATTTAAAAAAAAAAATCGGCATATTATGTATAACTTGGCCAATCATTGTCCTCCATGAGAGCAGAGATGTAGGTCATATGACACTGAAAGATTCATTTCATTTCACGCTAAAATTACTTGTCCCAAGCGTGACTTTTAGAAACTAATGGAAAGAAAATTCGGTTTGTGGGTCTAAAACTGTAATTATAGTCTGAGTAGGTTTTGACATTCACATGCTCCTCAGTAGTAGGAATATCAGTCAGCCACATAATGCTCAATGTTCCTTACAATACCTTAACGTCTTAGTTAGTCTCGGAGTATTCATATGTTTACACTTGCAGTTGTAATGGTTTGTTTGTTGAGTTGAATTTGCAATAATTCATACTCCTTAGGATGAAGCAGTGCATATGAAATTGGTATTTCTGAAAACAAATTGTACAGATATAAACAGTATTTTTATAAGTCATCTATAAAGCAATGCTGATGGGTAGAATTAAGGAAGAATTTGCTTGATATACTGCCCTTTCCAAAGTCTGATATATTTCACTAATTAAAGTAACACTAAACCAGTGACTCTGAAGCAAGGTTTGACTAAATGTCAATTTTTTTCAACATAAGATATCGCTAAATGACCTCTTTTGACTGACAATAATATGTTGTTTTTGATTTACCGATTCAAACAGACAAGGGCACGTGAGCTGCGGCTGTCTGATGGGAATAGTAGTATGGGTTACTTTGCCGCAAAGCATGTCATGTTATATTGTGGAGCCAAAACTGAGGAAAAGGGATATTGAACCTCTATCTAGGAAAGCCCTTGTACAGGATATCAAAAGGATAAAAGTTGAGGAAGATATAGATGGTACTGGCGCAAACTGACTTGAAAATTCTTGACCTAAGATAAGGGATATCAAGCCCATGTGTTGAAGCTATGTTGAAATATATAAAAATGAGACCTTTTAAACTTATACTTTTATTTGGGTTAGATATACTCACCAATTATAAAGCGCATATGCATAAAAGTTATTTTTGCTCATCTTTTGGTAATATCTATCCTTTTGTCTCTGACAAGAGAAGGCATGATTAGTATATAAAGGATTTGAATTAGAGTGGAAAGTTTCTAATGTTTCTATTTCTTTGCACAATAGGTGATGTAGGAGTAGGATGTCCAAGTGTCCATGCGTGTGGTCTTTGTCTCAGCGGCCGCCCCTTAATGTCTTGGTAGACGGGCAGCACCAGAACATGATGAAGGGTTCAGACGTCTCTCCAGCTGCCCGTTCGACGACGTCTTCTACAACACAGCCCATCATTTGCAAACGTCACAACCCCGACGTATCTGCTGGGGTTGTGGAGAGCGAAAATGCTCCCTTTTCCGTGCATAATAAGCGTCAGCGTACAAAAAGTGGTTCAGATCCTATGGAAGCTTTATCTGCTTGCCAGGAAGGCGTGGGTGTATCGACCTCCTCAGTGGAGTGTTGTATTAGAGGGGAATCTACACCCCTCTGCGAGCGGAACGTTAGGACTCCTAGGCTAGAGGGAATGCAAGACACCTCAAATTCTCAGTGTTTAGAAAGCTCATCCTGTGCTTGTACCGTATGGAATAGTAATGGTGATAATTTAAATAATTTTATAGCTGGAGATGTCAGTAGAGTTAATGGTAATACAGAATGTAGGTGTAAAGAAGAGAGAGATAAATTAGAATCCAGTGATAATAGTGTAGTGGTAGGGGAATTTTCCAATCATGTACCTGTAACGACTAGTGGTAATGGAGGTTTATCTCCACACTGTGTTGCAACATTGGAATATGTGACTCAGCTCCCTGAGGGGTGTTCTGGAGGTGTTAGTGATCCTTCCATGCTCAATCCTACAAATATAAGCGGACACGTAGATGATGCTGTCGATGATATGGAGGATGATGACAATTATTTAGATTCCTCTGAGGAAGACGTTGAAGATGAGTTTACTCTCACGAACAATGAAGATGACGAAAGCTGCGGAGAAGGTCTGTATTTTTAACTGTTCATCAAGTTTTGCAGAATAGCACAAATGATTATATGTGTATTTCTATGGTAAATATGTTATAGTACTGTATTATGATAGTAATATCCAGTACTATATTATGATAGTAATATCCAGTGACATGAAGTTCTTGCATATCGTACGAGTTGAAACTCTGCAATATCCATTCGAATGAATGAATAAATTATGGTCTTATGTTTGCAACTTTCTTTACTCCTTTTAACTCCTTTTGGTAGTTTGATAGTAGTACATTCCAAATGGACTGTTATGCATTTACTCTCTCCCATGAAAATTTGCGATATGCAGTGAAAAGACTTAGGAACACTGTGAATATGAATTTGTTTGCTATTACGTCTTCTCTGTATTTGTTTGTTTTAAATCGATATAATTCTCCGTGATGGTGATAATGTGTTGTAATTTAAAATAATTTTTTCCAGATGATCAAAGTGTTATAAGCTCAGTTACTGTAGGTTCAACTTGCTCTCTGCGATCAGTGGCGAGTGAAGCTCTAAATACCGTTTGCATAAATGAACATGGTGTAGCTGCTAATGAGGATGGTAAGTTCCAGGACTCAAAGTTCTTTTCATGGTTCAATACTGTTACTGGATATGTTTTGAGGTTTTCTTTGTTGCATAGCTCGCACTTACTGCAGTTGGAAGCTGGGAAACCCTTTGGGTGTTACGAGTTAAGTTTACGTAATATATCTGTTACTTCTTGATGTTTGTATATTACTTCAAATATCAATTATATACAAAAGCTATAATCTCTTGTAAGAGGGATGGCTTAGTCAAACCAAAACACTTGCTTTTTTTGTGGGAGGAAAAGACAAAGGAATCCCAATCCTTGCACTCCAACTCATTTAGTTGACTTCTACAACACGCACAGGAAAATGGAGGAGGTATTCTGGCCCCCTTTAGAGAGTACTGTAAATATAATAGGTAAAAACATAAAGCAGCATTATAGGGAACCCATATTAAATAGTTGTCTTTTTATATTTTCCATATGAAATTGTTTTCAGTAATATATAATGAAACATAAATGCAGCACCAGAACATACTATATTCAATTTTTGGTAATTTGCCATTCTTTGTGTATTTGCTTCATAGAAGTGTTCCTACGAGTAAGTTTTTTTTATAATTTTGCTTCTTTTAAGTATTAATAACACAGAAAAGTGCGTTTTTCTTAGATTTATAGTATATGCAAAGAAACAAAGAATTTAGTCAGCTTTTCACAAAGCTAGACTAATGGCCATTGAGAAAATTATTTAAGGTCTAATGAAGGGATGTGATGTTTTGAGCATGATTAATTTTAGCCTTAGGGAGAGTCATAGTAGTGAATGCTTTGTATTAATGAATGTTATGTATTACAGGTTCCTTATTGTATGTAGAAGCTCCAGCCCTGACCCCTTTACCGTCCCTGAGTTCTAGTCTATTTTCTCATGTTCCACCTTCTATAAACTTTTGTCAATACAATGAAAAAACCACAGAGTTACCTTTACTTATATCAAGGCTTTTGAAGTGGCGGTTTACAAATATCACTCCCCTTATTGTTAGAAAAACCATTTCGAACTCAGGATTCAAGATAACTAAGAGTAAGTGGACTTCCTCTACGTATCATATTCATTTATGTATTAATTTTGTTTATATTGATCATATCCTTTGTTTATTGAAGTATGCTAAATAGTATATTTGTGCTTTGTTGTATTAAAGTTGTATGTTAATGTTTTGGCTCATGTGTGAAAGTTAATTGGAGCATGTATAGAACATAATGGAGATGAGAGAGATCAGTCACCGAAGAGTCACCTCCTGTAATGTATATGTGCTTAATTGGGATTGAGGTTAGCCAAGCTTAACCTTCCCTAATATGCCAAACCTAACCTGAACCCAATCCCAGATAGAGCACCTAAAAATTACATCGGGCGCTTGTTCTTGGATTGATCAGAGAAGAGAATTGGAAAATATAAGATACGCTGTATATTTTTGCATCCAATTTACAGAGACTGTGCAGTGGATTGGTACTTGGGGAAAACACATGAAAAGTCCTTGTTTTAAAGGAGTGAGGGAATTTCAGAAAGTCAACCACTTTCCAGGAACCTTTCAGATTGGTAGAAAAGACAAACTATGGAAAAACTTTGTGAGGCTGCAATCCAAATTTGGGAAAGAGGAGTAGGTTTTCTTTATACCTTTAGTTTTGTCATAACTTGAGTCAGCTTATTTTTGTATTAATTTTGTCACTAGCATATATATGTTGTATGCTGCACATATGCATAATGTTGGCATGATTGAGATAATGTTTTGAATTTATAGTAACATTATTGTAAAAGTAAAATGAATGATGTCTGTCTGTCTTTAAAGGTTTGGCTTTATTCCCAAGACTTTTGTTTTGCCTGGAGATGTAAAATCTTTAAAAGCTGCCTTTGACAAGGAGGGTGTCAAGAAAAAATGGATTGTAAAACCTCCAGCGTCAGCAAGAGGTACTGGAATTCAGGTCTGTGCACTTCCATGGCTTGTTTGGTGAAAACTCTCCATTTTTATATTTTAAAATAAATTATTCTGGCATGTTTAGTTTTTATATTAATGTAATGTTGTGCTCTCTAACTTGTATGTCTTAATCCCTTTTTGTCATTTTTTACCCCATATGAGCTGTGATTTTTAAATAGTTATGCATTATTTCTTCCTAATATTAGATCCTTATTTTAAAGGTTGTCCATAAATGGTCACAAGTGCCTACTGAAACGCCTTTGGTGGTTCAGAGATATATAAGCCGCCCTTATCTCATCAACGATACCAAATTTGACATGCGCCTCTACGTATTGGTGACATCTTTCCATCCACTAAGAATTTACCTCTATCAAGATGGGCTTGTGAGATTTGCATCAGGTATACTTCTTTAAATAAACAAGCTTTTGTTTTTAATTCGTTTTCCTCATGAATGGCAAGTTTGAATGAAGAAGTAATTAGGTTGTTCATTGATGAATTAGTTACACTTATTTTTCAAGTTTCTGTGGTTGCCATATATGATGAAAAGTATTTCTGTTGCATTTTTCGTTGCTTTTATAATGATCCACCTGTCGCGGCATTTACCTGAATTATATTCACTGAACATGACTATTGATATTTTAGTGCAGTACAACAATGCTTCAACTAGCCTCAGTGATCGGTATATGCACCTGACAAACTACAGCGTCAATAAGTCGTCGTCGTCATATACGCATAATGTAGATGCAGGACAATGCCAAGGACACAAATGGACTATTAAGTCTTTGTGGGGATATTTGAAGGTAAGACTGAAAATACTTATATATATTAGTAGAATGTATTACGAAAATATATGCAATGGATTGATATTGCACAAATTGCCTTTGGTATAGGAAATGTCGCACATTGTAGAACTTTATATTGTTCTGTAATAGTCAGTTTCTATCAAAACTTTGTTTTATTTTGCATACAGGCAAAAGGTGTTGATACTTCTGCCTTGTGGAGTCGCATTGCCGATTTGGTTATTAAAACTATTATCAGTGGAGAACATGACATTATTGTTCGATCAAGAAAAAATGTCCGTTCAAGGTGAGATTCTGGAAAGATTTGAAAATACCCTTGGCTTTACTGTAGTCCTTGTGTTTTAAGATTTTTTATTTTGCTGTTTTAGGTTTTTATCTGAATTATCTGTTGAGTTGGATTCTTGTGATATGCCTCCATGCTGATTTGTTTTATTTCACAGATATTTTTATATTATTCACATCATTTAGTTTTCTTTAATTGCAGTTCTGCCTCAATTGCATGTTAACTTATTGTAAGCTTCGCTCATATGTCTTTCAAGCATATAGCGTTACGTCAGTTTCTGCTACAGCTATTAAATTCTTGTCACACTGACTTAGGAAAATCTTTCTTGTCTCTTCTACATGAATGTTAAAGCTATGACCTTTAAACATTGACTTTTTTAATACTTCTTAAATCTCCCAGAAAGTGGACTTCTTGTTGAATTCATATTCCCTTCCTAAAATTTTTTTTACTTTGCTTTGCAATCCAGTCTGTTAAAAGCTTTTGCCGTGTCCATGATATCGGCTTTTGCTATCTTCATGAAGTCAGCATGCAATTCTTTATTCCTAAGTGTAAGTCTGAGTGTAGACCACTCATGAGAAAATGGTACATTAAAAATATAGGAATAAACAAATGCAAATTCATTATCTCTGCTGATGCTTATTTCTAAAGATTAAGTTGCTATATCTCTTTGTAAAAAGATTTTGCCGTGAATATCAATTAAAGGGTAGTATTTATAAGGATTATGTACTGTTTTGCAGATATTCTTGTCATGAACTCTTTGGGTTTGATGTTATCATTGATGAGCGTTTACGACCTTGGCTTTTGGAAGTGAACATATCACCCTCACTCCATTCTGCCTCCCCTCTTGACCATTCAGTCAAAGGACCACTCATTGTGGATCTACTTAATATGGTGTCTTTCCACATTCCAGATAAACTCAGCCAACAACAGCAGGTATTTTTAATTTTTTAGTATATTGGAAACAAGAGTGTTTTACCATATATTGCTAATATTTACAGATATTCTCTTTGTATATTATATTTTGTCGTGAGCTTAATTTGTCCATGTAATTGTGAAAAATCTTTCTGTTGTCTTTTCCTTTCATCTAGACGAGTCTTCTTAGTGAGCTTAATCTGGGGGAAAAAGTGTCTGGACTGTGTCTTGACCGTCGTCTTTATACTAAACTCCTAACTGGTGAAGAGCAGGTTAGTTGATGAATTTATTTCTTTATTTGTATGTTGTATACATCATATGTTCGTATTTGCATTTTGTACTTGGTTTTATTTCTATATAAATAAATTTAAACTTTTCCTGTTGCTTTTCCTTACAGGTAAAGCATGCAAGGATTAATGCTTTGCCCCGAACCCAGTACCTGACTTCAGCTTTAGATACCTTGACATCAGATGATGTACGTCATCTGATAGCATCTGAAGATGAGCTCCAGAGAGCTGGAAAGTAGGTTTTGGGTATATCAATAACTGCTATATCGACTTAATATCAGGAATGAATATTTAGGGGTCAACTCAATTGCTAATTGTATGTTAAATTTGAACATACTGTATATTTTACTACATTGATATGCCTATGAGGGGGGGTCAATAAATATACTGTACCCACTAGAAAACCCTGTATGGGTTAATTATGCATTATTTTGTTTAATGGAGCAGTGGCATTAAATTTTTTTGAGATGCAGTATAACTTTGTGTAGGATAATATTTATTGTGTTCATTTTATAGACAGTTACCTGAATATAAGATGCACTCCTAGTTTACTTTTATATTGGAAAAATGCAGTTTTCTCTGTCAATTTCAGAGAGGTTTCATTTTCTACACATCAAGAGTTCTAATGCTTGCATGCTGCGAGTTTCCATGGTAATGAATAGTTACGAAATGTGCCCCTCTCAGAATTGGTAA
>JAXCGZ010017811.1:35000-38945 GCA_037179515.1 Halocaridina rubra | reverse complement strand
TATATATATATATATATATATATATATATATATATATATATATATATATATATATATATATATATATACATACACAAACAAAATTATCTCAATCTCTCTTGAGAGATGGTGGCCGAGTCAATGCACACTCATTTATCAGTAGCCGATTCATCTCCATTACTCCTCTTAGCTCCTCTTTCATTTTATACAGGTGGTACATACCTCTGTACTTAAAGTGTCACACGGCATCAAGGGGAGCTGGAGAGCAACAAAGCTAAGGTCAAAAGATCTAGTAGAACCTGCAATATCCGCTTATGTACCATAATAAGCTAATAATCCTAAATATATATTTCTATTCAGTAATATCAATAATAATAAAGACATAATAAATTAATCTTTATTTCCGGATCGGTCACAAGTCATACATACTTTTCACTAACTAGATTGACTTAGTATATTTATATATTTGTTTAATGAGTTCATGATTTAAGTCCTAATTTTCATTTTACGATATGCTGGGAATAGCATTTAGCTGTCCTCTTTAAATATCATTATTAATTCATACAGAAGCTATTGCTTTTATTTTTTATTGTTTTTATTATATCAGTTTTTAACCATACACAATATGTTCTAATATTTCCAAAACTTTAGCATACCCTTAGATGATGTTAGTTATTCTATGCACAGACACTGAACGAATACCTAAAATTAGATATTCTTTAAATTTTCATTAGTAAATGTACCTGGTTTCGTTGCTGTTTACAAAGTATGCACAAATTAACGAATCTTAAATTTCGTATATCTACTGTGAGAAAAGCTCATTAGCTCAAAATGTGCCAAAAATAAATATGCAAAGACAAAAAATATAAAACTCAAGTTAATATCTTCAACAGCTTGAAAGACTGTTTAAGATGTTTATAAAACTACATAAAAATATTTTTTCTTTATGTATATATTGTGAGAAAGCTCGATTGTTAAAAATATATAAATAAAATATTTACCTAACTAAGTTAAAAGGGCTTAAAAATAGTTAGAGATATTATGTTAAAATGCGAAAATAAAATTTCCAATTGTTTTTGAATATAGTTCGAAGAAGTGTTTGGTTCTTACTACTTTGTGTATGAAATATTTTGAATACCTAAATAGAGGAAGCTTTTTCGTCTTTATTATTAGATCAAGAGACTTCTTTGCTGTTCCTCTGGCAAGAAATCCAGCCATAAGAAAAGCCGATTATTGTCTAAAATGCATACTATACTTGATGCCCACTCGCCTGAACCAGAACATGAACGCAAAGATATTGGTAAGTCGTGATTTACCTCGTCCAATTTTAATGTGGATGACCCATGTAGGGGATTATGGTGACCTGAATGTGTGCTTTCACTCGGCCACCCCCTCACAAGGGGAACTGTGGTCATTGTATGTATGCGTACAATTTCTAAAGGGGGGTTTACACGGTCAAACGGTTCGTCGAACGCGGTTCGACAGACAAGTGTTTGAAGTGATGTTCGAACGTGTGAACGGGGTATTTGGTTGTCGAACACGTTCCGTGTTCGACAACCAAATACCCCGTTCACACGTTCGAACATCACTTAAAACACTTGTCTGTCGAACCGCGTTCGACGAACCGTTTGACCGTGTAAACCCCCCTTAAGGTTATCCATTTCATCGAGGTAGGAGTAGCCATTCCCCCTCCCCTTTCCTTAAAAGAGGTAAGGTGAATGAGATTTTTTGTTTTGTTTTGACCCATGGCACTATCTTGGCTGCGATATTTAGCAAAATTTAGAGTATCTTTTCGATGAATATTCTGGTTGCTTGTCGAACTTGGGGTACGACGTCGCAAAATTTAAAGAGGTTCCACAGGCCAACGTTATTAAGCTAGTTAGGTTAGGTTTAGCTAGGTTATTCTTCATCATATTCTTAGTTAATCCTATTTGATGTTTATTAATCACCGACCACTTACTTTTTGTCTTTGAAGCACCTTTGATTTGCTTGCATTCTTCTTGATATAACCGGCAAAATATTTCTCATGCTTAAATTTCTCAATCCGTAATAACTAATTTTCTCTTATAACTGGTGGTGCTCTCCATTGTTGTTGTTGTTGTTGTTCATTTAATCACTTTCCAAATGGCAAATAAGTTCTATTCTATGCATTTAAGATTAAATATATTTATCCTAAATACATTTTATATTTATTTTTAATGCAATAAACATTGATAGTTAAAATGATTTGAAAACGAGTCGGCAATTTTGGAATCGGCAAAGTAGACTCTGCAAAATTGGACTTGGTAATCTGGTACAAATTCTCTTAAATTACCAATTACCGGAGTATTGGAATGAGAAATAATAAATGAAAAATCTTTAGAATATTAATGAAATTTAGGCTGTCTTACCCTGTCAATATGTGAAATAACTTATACCACCCCCAATTTGTATAATAAAAAACAAATTATTCTAGTTGTTGCCTAAGAAAGCTAACTAATTATGATCTAAAACCAATGATAATATTCCTAAATTATAAAAATACGGCATATCTCAATTTGCTGATTCATCTATATATAAGGGTAATAATCGTCCCTTTAAGGGGGGGGGGATCGAATCAAAGTAAATCTAGATTCTTTGAGGGTGGAAATTACAAAGTAGGGGGTTCCCAGTCCCATCTTTCCTCACCCATTCATCGACTTTGACAATAATTTTTTCTCTTCTCCAAGAAAAGAAGGAAAATGAAATGCAGAGGAAGAAATCAATGTGAGAATGATATTAGTAACAGATTGATGAGAAACGCAAACAATAATTAATTCAAAGTGTCGTTTGATGTTACCTGAATTTTGAGAGAATTACAGGTGCAAAATACATAAATTACTTTCATGTTCTGACAGACACCATGGACAACTACACCAAAGCAACGACGCTGCCCCTAAGAGCTAGAAAGATGTTTCTTGAATCAAGAGAGGCGAAAGTCACTTTAAGAGGAAACCTCTCAGAAAGCCAGTGTGAAGTTACAACTAACATTGAGATGGTGATTAACATATTTCTTAAATTCGTTTGTTGAGTAGTTTTAGAATTATTCCTATGCTCATTCTATACACACAGACTTGAAACGCGAGGATAATTTCCCATATTCTAGCTCAGGAAGTCTCTTAGTTGAAAGTAACTCAGTCATAAAACAGTTCTGTGCCAATTAACTTTATTGCACGCAATTAGATTCTTAAGACTTCAGCGTTATCTTTTTAAGTAAAGGCGTAAACCTAGAGTAATCATGACTTTCCGAACTCTGTATCTATATACCATAATTCAGTCACTGAAGTATGCATTAAGCATATATGTACACATTATATATACAAGCCATATTTTGTATATTCCACAAGTAGATTAGTTCAAGGTTGACCACGGAGCTCGAGTGAATAACGGCAAATTCTCTCTCTCTCCTCTCTCTCTCTCTCTCTCCCCTCTCTCTCCTCTCTCTCTCTCTCTCTCTCTCTCCTCTCCTCTCTCTCTCTCTCTCTCTCTCTCTCTCTCTCTCTCTCTCTCTTTCTATTGGAATATCATCATGAATATGACTCATGCACCCGGAATTTAGCATTTATATATGAGTCTTATATATTCCCAGTTAAGAAATGTATGACTCAGGATGATATATCAATGATAAATATTAGTAAGCAGTTTCGTGTAAGACTCTCTTAGTAACAAAGCTATTTTGTGGTTACCTCAAATATGCTCATTTACATTATTTTCAACAATATTACCAATAAGAATCGTGGGTATACGTAATACACAACTAGGCGGCCAATGTGAAAATTTTCTCCACTTCACGTCACAAGTAGTTCCCATGAAAGGAGCTGGATACAGGTGTAGTTGGAGCCTGGGGATTGAGGCTGAGTGCACCTCGTAACATCCAGCAGGGGGATACATAGTTAACATCCAAAAAGCAGTTTTTTATCCAGCCTCAAACGAGACCTCCCCCCTCCA
>JAXCGZ010017811.1:15000-27500 GCA_037179515.1 Halocaridina rubra | reverse complement strand
AATGTGACCTTAAAAACTGTCTAAAATGTGTGCTAGCCCAATCTAATCTATCCAAAAATTTTTAATTTACGACAGTTTTAAAAGTAACAATAATTGAAAACACATTAAACACAAGAGAAATAATACAATTGTCACCTCCATAAAAAAGGCTACCAATATTAATTCCATTTATCGTGAAATGGAAGGCTGAAGCTTTTCCTGGTAATGATATATTGCAGGTCTTACTGACACAAAAACCATGGTTTTCACACATGCTCATTATCCCTATTGACCAGTTGTCTATGCTTAACTCCACCCTTACTTCACTTTATTTAAAATGGAAGACCACAAAATGAGGATCTCTCTCAGAGACGTAGAGGAAATATTAGTAAATTTGTTATCTCTGCGAAAGTACTGAATAGCAACACTGTAATTTCACAAACGAATAGTTACATTGATTAACTTAAGCAACCTAGAATATTTGGGAGTGAGAGTGACGCAAAGCCTAAGTTCATGTAAACACTTCTAGTTTTGCCATCATATTTTTAATATAATGTTCAATTAATTTGCAGAGAGTAACATTGTACCATACGAGGAGCACCCCTACCCTCTCCGTTTCATCCCCAAATGGTTCTAACAACGAAAAGCTTCTCACACCACCTAGAAGAGTCATATTTGAGACCTCCTATGTGTTTAGTGTCAATTTCCCCAAAAAAGTGGGAGTACTCTATTTTATTTTTAGCAAAACATCCCATTGTGAAGCCTCTACTCACAAAAAGAGCAGGTAAAGAAACCCTCTGTAAGCTGTAACACATCTAAAAGCAGAATTTCAATTCGTAATCTCATAAGGGGAAGTTTTTAAGCAGTCTAAAAGCAGAGGATTGAATAATAACAGAGTACCTAAGGGTGTGTGAGAGAATGTTGCTGTGGTGAATGTTGGTAAAAGAAAATTCATAACATGTAAGAGGAGTGGTGAGTGGACGGGTGAATGCGGAGTTAAGCCATAGTGTGAAGGAAGCAAGTATTAGTCTGCGTTGGATGAAAAGTGTGCTTAAAAATATATAATCAGGAATGAATGCAAGAAGAAGTATATATGAAGGAGTGGCTGTGCTGAAGTCATTGTATGGAGCAGACTTGGAATAAAAAAGAGGATGAAAAAAAAACAAGATGACCTTATTGAAGATGAGGCGATTGAGGAGCACCATAGGTGTATATAGAAGATATAGAGTGAGAAAAGTGTAAGTTTGGCAAAGAGAACATGTGTTGAAGGATGGCTGTCGTATAAGTTAGATCAGAGGGTGCTGATATGGTTTGGACATATGGTTTGAAATAATGATAACGACTAGCAAAGAGAGTGTGTAGATGAGCAGTAACTGGAGTAAGGCAGAAAGGAGACCTATGATGAGATGAATTGAGGGGTTGAACTGAGCATTAGATGCATGTCTTATGTCAGTAGATCAGGGAAGATAGGGTGCAAGAGATAGGAATGAGTGAATTAAGATTGTACAGTATATAGGTGACGTGAGCCAAACGGATTTCTTGCACATACTTGCAAAGAATCTAGGTTTGGTGGGTGATGTGGGGGACTGCCATGAGAAGAGGTCGTGGAGAGAATTGGCTGTGGCTGTTGGGTCTCACAACAGATGATCCTTAACCATTTACCCTGTAGATGCCCCAAGTAGAGTGTGGTGGGAGGGAATTGTGGCGGTTTTTTTATCCAAGCGTTGGGGTATGGTGGCTCTTGGTGAATGTGTGTGCTTTGACTCGGTCACTCCTTTGCAAGGGAGATCGTGGCCATTATATATGTATGTATAAAAACAAGTGACTGCTTTACAAGTACCAATACCACTCATATAACAGAACAAATTATAAACCAACAACATAGCCTAAAACATGCCCAGATACATAACCTAAATTGTTGGTGTGTGGCACATTGTCAACTTGCAAACTAAAACTGCCATAAGTCTACTTACAAGTCAAATTGTATACTACACAGCAGTATATTGATGTTTTTGACTAAAATTTCTTAATATAATGATAACTAGACTTAAACAGCAGCATCCATTCACTTATCACTATTTTATATTCTCTAATGTCCAGGTATCTCTACCTAACTTTTTTTTCGGCAACAACAGACTAAATATATAACCACTTCCATTTTGCTACAAGAACATTCTTATTTCTCAAAGCAACTTCCATTCAGGTATCTATACTGTACTATCCCAGGTCCAGCTTCCCTTCTGCCTAAGTTTTTTATCTTTTTTCTTTGCATCAGAAAACTGAACGTGTGACCACTTTCATTCTGCTACAAATATGCTATTTCTCAGAGCAACTACACAGTATTATCTCCCTTGTAGTTTTTCTTCTGCCTAACTTTTTTTTTGGCATCAACTTTTCTACTTCCATTGTGCTATAAGTATATTATAATTTCTCAAAGTTAGTTTCCACCAGTTAATTTTCTTTTGCCTGATAATATTGTTGTTATTATATGTAGCGAAACGAATGTTTCTGCTTCCAATCTGTAATCACTAAAGTGTACTGTACTGCATGACATATTTCTGATGGCTGTTCCTTTTAGCAATCTTCTTTTCCTAAAATCCGCAACCTAAGATCAAGTGATCATAAGATGCAACCCAACACTAGTTTTAAATTTCATTCTGCAACAAATACGCTGTAATTTTCATGATTCAGTTTCCACGTGATCAGCTTCATTTTACAACTAAAGTTAATTTTTATTCTATAGACAGAAATGCATAGGGTCACCTACTGTGGTCTATTGGTTCCCCAACCTCTCACATTATTCAAGAGTCACATGATGTTTTTCCCTTATATAAAAATACTTATGTACTTTGCATGAACTGTACTTAAACTTTACCTGATACTTTTAAATTCTGCATGAAAACAGTAGCATAGTTATCATAAAGTATTTTTCTGCAAAAACCTTTTAGAAATATTTTAAACCTGTACTTTCTAACAGCGTATTTTTAAAGCAACATTATTTTACACTGTACAAGATGTGAACCCAGTGCATAGGTATTGCAATTCCAATTTTGACTTCCAAATATAAGGGATAATATAAAGCTCTCTGTAAGTATTAAATTCCACTTCTTTCATAATTTTGCAATTTTAAGGTGCTTCCTAGCTATATATATATATATATATATATATATATATATATATATATATATATATATATATATATATATATATATATATATATATATATATATATATAGTATATATATATATATATATATATATATATATATATATATATATATATATATATATATATACAGTATATATATATATATATATATATATATATATATATATATATATATATATATATATATATATATATATATATATATATATATATATATATATATATATATATATATATATACAGTATATATATATATATATATATATATATATATATATATATATATATATATATATATATATATATATATATATATATATATATATGTATATATGTATATATGTATATATGTATATATGTATATATGTATATATATATATATATATATATATATATATATATATATATATATATATATATATATGTATATATGTATATATGTATATATGTATATATATATATATATATATATATATATATATATATATATATATATATATATATATATGTATATATATATGTATATATGTATATATGTATATATGTATATATGTATATATGTATATATATATATATATATATATATATATATATATATATATATATATATATATATATATATATATATATATATAATATATGTATATATGTATATATGTATATATGTATATATGTATATATATATATATATGTATATATGTATATATATATATATATATATATATATATATATATATATATATATATATATATATATATATATGATATATGTATATGTATATATATATATATATATATATATATATATATATATATATATATATGTATATATGTATATATATATATATATATATATATATATATATATATATATATATATATATATATATATATATATGTATATGTATATGTATATGTATATGTATATGTATATGTATATGTATATGTATATGTATATGTATATGTATATGTATATGTATATGTATATGTATATGTATATGTATATAGTATATGTATATATATATATATATATATATATATATATATATATATATATATATATATATATATATATATATATATATATATATATATATATATATATATATATATATATGTGTGTGTGTTTTTTTTAACCCACTGCTATATCGTATTGTCGAACAATCACTTGAGCCTAATTTTTTTTTTAAATCAACACCTAAAAGTAACCACATGTGTACAATGTCTCTAAGGTGCAAGCTTCGTGTACTGTGCAGTTACTCAGTATTTTTTATGCAAGAGCACCGTTTAAAGGCATATAATTTTGTAGCAAAACTAACATACTCAAACTGAGTACAGCACACTGAAGTAAAAAAAAAAAGTACTTCTATAGCTTCTTTTTATTACATATGCTAAATACTCCACTTGCTAATTTGAATTTTTGAAATAGCATAAAAAATGACAATTATAGCTAGTATTTACATAATTTAAACCCTTCAATTAGTGAATTGGCACACTTTTGCAGTTTTATGGCCTGTACTTTTATAGTCTACAGTAAAATGAAATGTTCCTGGACTTGCCATAGGCAATATTGTCTATGCAATGATCCAATGCTTCAAAATTCTTATAAATTAAATTACTGACAAGGTATACAGCAGCTAACTTTCAATGGCAGAAAACAACGGGATAATGAGTGACATTAGTGTGGAGTCTTTGCAGGAAAAGTGAAGATGAATTTATATGAGAAGTTGAGTGATTCGGAGGAATTGCTTATGACCTGAGTAACATATATACTGTACTACTATTGAGATCAATAATAGCTCTTACTTAATTGTCATCTCTATATGATGATCCTCACATATTAAATTACATACCATTACAACTAATAATAATACAGCATTCTGTTTGCATTTTCATAGGCAAATGAAGTGCTATATACATAGTTTGCATAATAATAATAATAATAATAATAATAATAATAATAATAATAATAATAATAATAATAATAATAATAATAATAATAATAATAATAATAATAATAATAATAACAATAAAAATAATAAAAATAATAAAAATAATAAAAATAATAAAAATAATAAAAATAATAATAATAATAATAATAATAATAATAATAATAATAATAATAATAATAATAATAATAATAAAAGCTGCATATCTCAGCTCATGGTCCAAGGTGGAAATAGGGTTGATGCAATTATTTTCGGTATTTTAGTCAATTAATTACTATCACAGAGATGGTGAAAATGCATTCTCTTGCTATGACCTTGACATCTGTTACAGGTTGTGTATGTATAAAATTTAAAAAATACTGTAGAATATCAATGAATGATTGCCTACTTCATAGGCTATAGTAGAAGAGTGTTTGCAACATGCATGCTTCAGTAATTCTGAAATTTTCCTATCGATATATATCATAGATACTGGTGGTCAGTCTCTCTCTTACCGTCACCTGTATATTCTCTTTCTTTCCATCACCTAGATTTTGTATCCTTTTAACAAAAAATCAAGAATTAATAAAATAACTTCTTTCATGGGCACTTACGATGACGTAATTAAGGGAATTTATTTATTAAGGGAATTTGTTTATTAAGGGAATTTCTTTATTAAGGGAATTTCTTTATTGGTATCTATCATAAATATTGGTTAGATTCTTTCTTAATATCACTTAGACGTGTATTCTGCACTTCTTTCCTATAAAAATGAAACAGGTCTTCCACATGCACACATGTCACATTTCAAGGGTGAAGTAAGTGATAAGAGTTGCTGCACCATTGTAATTTCAGATAGTTTCTCTCACATTTAGTGTGCTAAATTTTAATGTTACAATTGTTGTGTGTACATTATGTAAGTCCAAAACTACATCGAAAAATGTTACAAAAATTGAGGCATTTATGTGTAATATACATAACTTTATTAAGGTACACTACCAATTAGCCACTACTCTGTCACATGTGACCCATTCAGCAGTCATGAATTTAAACTTACAGTATGCAATTACAAAGAGAAATTATCTTCCTGTATTCGAATATTAGATGCATTCTTGAGTTAATGCACATTCTATTAAGAGTTTCATGTGATCATTTGTGTTAAACTCTATATCCCAGTTACAGATAAATTGTTATAGGACTTCATATTAATATCCTCAAGGCATACATCAAGGAAAGTTTCAATTACTTAAAGTTACTTAATATATAAGTGCAAAATTAATATAGACGCTAATAACGTATATTCAATAGACCTATAACTTTATAGGCAAAGCAATTCTTGAAAGTTTCTGAGTTACATAATTATTACTGTACTGCCCAGTGATCATCAAAGGTAATATGATATTGAAATGTAACTCTGAAAGACAGCAGACTGGAAATAAGATTCATATATAAACACTAGAAGGTACGAATAAACACTTGTTGAGATATTTCAACCATGTAATAAATTTCCTGCACTCTGAGGAACAACTTAGCAACAGTGAAGCTCTAACAATTACAAGTTGAATAATTAATTCTATTTCAGAGTATCATTCTAGTAACTTGCAAAATCGAAAGCCAGCCATTAAATAAAACTTTAAGAAATGGACAGGGATTAACATTGCAAACCTGTATCGATATCATTTGTATTGTTACCAGTTTTCTGAGGCTAACAAAATACATATAATGCAGTATCTAGAAGAGCATAAATCTAAACCAGAAAATATTACAAGCATCTATAAATACAAATACATGTGCAAAATACATACTCACGTTTTCCTTTATAACCCAATAAAATCTTTAGTCCTCAATCAGAATTAAAAAAAAAAGAAAAAGAAAAAACCGCTACAATTATCTAGCTTAGTTATGTAACCCTTATGAAGATAAGAGAGGGCTCAGGGAGGGGGACAAGAATGCTTTCTTCGCGTTCCCCTGCGTCTTGTAAAAATCGACTAAATGGGGTGGAGTGAGGGGACTGGAAATCCCCTCTGTATATTCCTCCCACGAAGCGCCAAGATATTTTGGATTGACTCAGCCACCCCCTTATAAGAGAGAACATTGCTCTTATATATAGACAGAGGTTGATGAATAAAATTAAAATTCCACAATTCACTGAGGATATTCCCACTGCTCATCTGCTTGCATAATAAGTTATTTGTATACTTCCACGTAAAAATTCACGGCTTTATAAATTATTTAAAAGCTTTTAAGTATTACACAGACACCCAAATAAAACTACTATTGAGCACTGTCTTCAATAAAATACCTAAGAACATTGTTTGAGTACATATACCTCCTGGACATTGGGAAAACACTATATTCACAAAAAAAAGAAGAGTCCTTTTTAATTGAGATGTCCCTATTTTATTCCCTTGCATCTCCATGTTGCATTAAAATCACAAGTAAAAATAATTGATCATAATGGCAATGTCTGGGTTATTATCAAGCCTTATATATCTCTAGGCATCATATTTATCATTCAACTGCTTTTGCACATTTGCCACTTTATGCATGAGAATAAGATGTAGAAGTCTCTGACATATTACTTAGTGCTAAATAATTTAACACAAATCTGTTATACAGCAAGTATTAAAGATTAAACTAAACTAAGTAATATCGAACTTATGACTCAACACAAGAACAAATTGAAAATTGATGTGCAGAGAGTACTGTATTCATAATTAATCTACCACTCTAATATCCTACTACATATATTTTTTGGTGCCAATGAAAAGCTTTACACTGCCTAAATTAAATTGTCACGATAACTGGGATAAGGTAAAGATTAACAACCCGCATGACATGAAATAACCCATGAATTGTTAGGTTTGGTTCATAACTAACCTAACTTATGCCAACCTAACCTAACCTAACTTTACTAACCTAATTTAAGGGGTCATTTAATATACTGGGGGTCACCAATTTTTTTTTTCAACAGTACAATGGGAAAGTGTGTTTGCTAATATCATAATCTTCAGGGCAGAGTGTGAATAATTTTATTCTTTTAGTATATGTACGTTTTAGATTCTTGAGCACGTCTAACTTGATTTTCCGGTTCAGATTCGTTTTATGCACCCTGCAATTGTTGGAGTAAACTATTTATTTTTCTGATAGGCTCTGATGTGTTTTGAGTTAAGCCGATAATTGTTTTTGTCTGAAATTATTATTTTTTGAGCTAGGGCCAATATTTCTGGTGGTGGTGAGTATTTAACCTATTCAAACTAACCTAACCTATTCCAACCAAACTAACCAAACCTATCTCAAATTTGATGCCTTACATGCATTAATAGGGTGAATTTGAGTGTTTATGCAGCAGTATGGCACATTTCAGAATGTGTTGGTAACACTGATTTCTTTGGTAGGTTATGAAAGGGGTTCATGAAATGAATCTTAATAAATTTTCTTAATTACTTTGACTAGTAATTAAGTTATTAACTTATAAATACCCTAAACATTTTGAGGCATTAAGATAAGGTCATTTCAGCTAAGAAAAAACAAAGATTTCTAATATTACAAAGTTAATAATATTAACAAATACAATCTGTATTACCCTTTTCTCAGCTCTTTCAATGCTCTGGCAGCTCTGACCCTGAGTACCAAACCCAAAATCTTGATTCACTCCTTGAAAGCTGTCTAAACACAAGAGTAGCTTCTCGGTAAATTTATTTATGGTAGTTTAAAATATTAATTACTTAGTCATACTCGATTTTAATATTCTCTTAAAATGTCGCCATCTTTACTTTTATTTTTGGTTAAGATTCGTTTTATGCACCCCTTCCACAGCCAACCCTAAATATCAGTGTTATCAGCACATCCTGGATTGTGCAGTGCGTTGAACGAGAATAATGGCACAGGTAAAAATAGCACAGGTAAAAATGGCAAGGTGAAAATGGCACGGTAAAAATGGCACGGTCAAAATGGCACGGTAACAATGGCATCAGGTAAAAATGGCACATGTGAAAAAATAGGAAAAATTGGCACAACAAAAATATATATACACTGTGGTCGGTGGGTTTATACTACAACCCCATCATGGAAGTCATAGTGAGTTTAGGTTAGGTTAGGCTAGGTTAGGATAGTTAGCTTAGATTCTAGTTATTAAGATTCTGTTTCTAAAGTTGATATAAAACGGTGTTCTCATGTCTAAACAATGTTCCTATACGATTTTTAAGTTGATATATATATATATATATATATATATATATATATATATATATATATATATATATATATATATATATATATATATATATATATATATATATATATATATATATATATATATATATATATATATATATATATATATATATATATATATATATATATATATATATATATATATATATATTTCAATAGACGTGTTGTTTTTGTGCCAGATTTTCCTATTTTTTCACTTGTACCACTTTTATCTGAATTCGTGCTGCGCTGCTGTATAAGCACCCAAAGTCCCCATCTTCAGGTATGCAATGCTTCATATCTAAGCTAGGTTGGGTAAGTTGGATTAGGATAATTAAACTTAGGTTAGGTTAGTTAGATTAGGTAATTTAAGTATCCATCGCTGCCCGCCAACATCGGCCCAAACACAAAAAAAAGAATATTTCCAACAAAAACAATTATCTGATTAATTAAAATCATATCGAAAATTTATTATAGCAAATTAGTTTATCCAAAAACCGACTGGGTGCATAAAGAGAATCTTATCCTTTGTTTTTAATGAAGTTATTTGTAATAAATGTAAAACCATCAGCTGCACAACAGGAGTTTGCCACATAGGGAAAATAATGTCAACTGGTACTGGTACTTAACCATTTACATATTTTCACTGAGTACACAGACTCTAATGTTACATATGTGCATCTAGTTTCCTTAAACTTGCATATTATTCGGGTTATAGCAATTCAAAACACTGCTAGCTTGTATACAAGGATCTATGAAGGCCCCATCACACGAGTCCATTTTTCTACATTTTGTTGGTGAATGTGCTGCTGTGCAATGACATGTTGCCCCAAACCCGAGATATATGCCAAGAAAATGTTTTTCGGAAATTTTCGAAAATGCCCAACAAATATAAAGAATAATAATTCTAGGAAAGTAAGTACTATTTACGGCGACTTTAATTATATATGAGCATGGAAATTTGACTTGATTTCGGGGTCGGTTTTCATTTTTGGTTTCGTCTGCCGCTAGGTCAGCATGTGGACAGGTATGAATGTTTTTTTGTCTCCTTGCTAACCATTTCCGCATCCATATTGTTCTCCTCTTCCCTTTTTCTCTTTCTTCTTCGAGCAGTGCTATGGGATATAATCCAACAGCTAAAACTACTCAGTTAATTTATCCATCTTCTGCTTTCCGCTCTTCGCTCTCTCAGTCTTGATGACTGGCGGATTTGTTGTCGACCACTAGGAACCGTATAATAGACTTCCTACGATTTATTGGTGAACATGCAGTCACAATCACATGTTGCCTGAAATATGTGCCCATGTGATAGGGCTCTTTGTGCAGCACACTTGTTTTTTTCTTAGTAAGATTGTGATTTTTTTTTAATTTACATAGAATACAGCTTAAATCTGTTATCAACGTCTGAAACTATTACCAGTATTTGTACTAAAAACTGGAAAACTGAGAAATTAGTATTTTATTTGCAGAAATAAGCTTTGAAAGGGCCATTAGCGTGGAAACGGCACTCTTTGGTGGTTGCCCCTCTAACAACAGGACTAGAGAAAATTGACCTTTTCGGCCTGGACACCAAGAAAACATAAATCAAAGAGAAAAAGCCATGGGGAGTGTTGTGACTTATGAGATGTAAAGGGATAATAAGAGATGTGTAACGAATATCAAAGAATATTCGATGTTTCGAGCTGTCCTGGCAGTCCTATTTAGGTAGACTAATTCTTCAGCTGTATTATTTCAACGGGCGGCTGCTGCCATGGGCCCAACCTACTTCATAGTTATTCCATGTTTAACTTTTATAAATAAAATTTAATCAGTCGAACTGAGTGCTTGGAGTCAACGATGTTAACAGGGTAGCATACATATAAGCAAAGATTCATCATTTGTGGCAGTGACTTTTGAATGTTAATTTCATCTTAGTTAAAACTTCCTCACATGGTTAATTTTCACTATTAAAATAAAAATGAATAGTCTTTAAAACAAGGGTTTAGAAACTGGTATATGATCAGTTACTGAGGACTCGTCCAGCTTAAAACATATTAAGTATTATTTTCTTACACACACCAAAACTACAGCTCTATTAATTATTAAAAGAATTTAAATGACTGCTAGAAATGACTTGAAACATAATTCTATGTTTGCTCTATGCGAATACATGATCTCTAATGAATATGATATTCTGTTGATTGTTGCAGCTGTAAAAATGGCTCCTAATGCTGACATAATCAGGTATTCGCCAACTCCAGCCTTCACGGCTAGAATGTTAGCCCTACCTGTACTGAGCGAGGCCGTCAACAGGGCCCTAGATGTGTTCGACAGCTCGAGGGTAAGCATAAGAAGTGCTATAATTGAATAGGTCTCCACATATTTTATTTCCCTTCCGCTTTTTTTTTTTTTTAGCAACATGCTGATATTTAGAATACTAAAGCATCATTTAAAATAAAAAAAAGGATTGCATTACAATATTATGTGAACTTCTAGGTTGAAGGTATTATGGTAACGATATATATTACAATATATACAGACTATATAATAGTCAATGATATGTTTCTGAGTTAAGAGAGAAACTTTTAACTCTCGAGCAAACAGAAGAATATATCTTGTTTTGGGGACTGCTGACCGCATGTCTTTCATAATATATATATTTCATTACGATGATGCATATCTTACAGAACCGAAATGACGCTATGGGGGCGGCTCTAAGGGCAGCTGAGGCTAGTATGCGGGTAGCTGCTTCTGGAGCGATGCCTCTTGCTACTCCAATTGTCAACACTGTTGGTGGTTGGAGTGTTATCGATGAATGGGCTTGTCGTGGACTGGATCGCGTGGTACAAGCTGCTCCAATTATCAAGAAACCAACTGAAGAGGTTGGTCTAGGAAAAAAACATTGTCGTTATGAGAACGATCAATGATGTATTCTGGTATTATCATAAAATCTGAAATTATAATAATGTATGTGTTGCTGTATTTAACTAATATTATGAATCCTAAAAGAAACATAAATCGATTGCAGATTGTGACGACAACTCGACAAACGATGTTGAGGGCTGTAGCAGGAGGATCAGGAACTCTTCCAGGCTCTTTTACCGAAGCATTTACTGTTCGTGCCAACAATGCAGTAAATATAATTTTGCAAATCAATCACTTGTTTACACTAAATATGGGTCATTGTAGAGGGGAAAAGGCACTTTGATAGTAGTTTACGCACTCAATAA
>JAXCGZ010017811.1:0-2500 GCA_037179515.1 Halocaridina rubra | reverse complement strand
ATGTATGTATGTATGTATGTATGTATGTATGTATGTATGTATGTATGTATGTATGTATGTATGTATGTATGTATGTATGTATGTATGTATGTATGTATGTATGTATGTATGTATGTATGTATGTATGTATGTATGTATGTATGTATGTATGTATGTATGTATGTATGTATGTATGTATGTATGTATGTATGTATGTATGTATGTATGTATGTATGTATGTATGTATGTATGTATGTATGTATGTATGTATGTATGTATGTATGTATGTATGTATGTATGTATGTATGTATGTATGTATGTATGTATGTATGTATGTATGTATGTATGTATGTATGTATGTATGTATGTATGTATGTATGTATGTATGTATGTATGTATGTATGTATGTATGTATGTATGTATGTATGTATGTATGTATGTATGTATGTATGTATGTATGTATGTATGTATGTATGTATGTATGTATGTATGTATGTATGTATGTATGTATGTATGTATGTATGTATGTATGTATGTATGTATGTATGTATGTATGTATGTATGTATGTATGTATGTATGTATGTATGTATGTATGTATGTATGTATGTATGTATGTATGTATGTATGTATGTATGTATGTATGTATGTATGTATGTATGTATGTATGTATGTATGTATGTATGTATGTATGTATGTATGTATGTATGTATGTATGTATGTATGTATGTATGTATGTATGTATGTATGTATGTATGTATGTATGTATGTATGTATGTATGTATGTATGTATGTATGTATGTATGTATGTATGTATGTATGTATGTATGTATGTATGTATGTATGTATGTATGTATGTATGTATGTATGTATGTATGTATGTATGTATGTATGTATGTATGTATGTATGTATGTATGTATGTATGTATGTATGTATGTATGTATGTATGTATGTATGTATGTATGTATGTATGTATGTATGTATGTATGTATGTATGTATGTATGTATGTATGTATGTATGTATGTATGTATGTATGTATGTATGTATGTATGTATGTATGTATGTATGTATGTATGTATGTATGTATGTATGTATGTATGTATGTATGTATGTATGTATGTATGTATGTATGTATGTATGTATGTATGTATGTATGTATGTATGTATGTATGTATGTATGTATGTATGTATGTATGTATGTATGTATGTATGTATGTATGTATGTATGTATGTATGTATGTATGTATGTATGTATGTATGTATGTATGTATGTATGTATGTATGTATGTATGTATGTATGTATGTATGTATGTATGTATGTATGTATGTATGTATGTATGTATGTATGTATGTATGTATGTATGTATGTATGTATGTATGTATGTATGTATGTATGTATGTATGTATGTATGTATGTATGTATGTATGTATGTATGTATGTATGTATGTATGTATGTATGTATGTATGTATGTATGTATGTATGTATGTATGTATGTATGTATGTATGTATGTATGTATGTATGTATGTATGTATGTATGTATGTATGTATGTATGTATGTATGTATGTATGTATGTATGTATGTATGTATGTATGTATGTATGTATGTATGTATGTATGTATGTATGTATGTATGTATGTATGTATGTATGTATGTATGTATGTATGTATGTATGTATGTATGTATGTATGTATGTATGTATGTATGTATGTATGTATGTATGTATGTATGTATGTATGTATGTATGTATGTATGTATGTATGTATGTATGTATGTATGTATGTATGCATGCATGCATGCATGCATGCATGCATGTGTATATATATGTATATATATATATATATATATATATATATATATATATATATATATGTAAGTATGTATGAATGCATTTGCATGCATGTATGTATGTATGTGTTTATGTATGTATGTATGTATGTATGTAAATATATATATATATATATATATATATATATATATATATATATATATATATATATATATATATATATATAATATATATATATATATATATATATATATATACTCACGTACTATTCTTAACAGGTAGATATAGGAATGATGGAAAAAGTACTCATATGCTGGTTGCATTATGATATGCAAAATATTGTCTGCTAGAGTAATTTAATCATTATGGTGGTATGAACATGTACCATATTCAATATGTTTTTCATGGATAACATTGTATTATTAACATGGCTTAACTGGAACCAGCACACATACACACACACATGTATATATATATATATATATATATATATATATATATATATATATATATATATATATATATATATGTATATATATATATATATATGTATATATATATATATATATATATATATATATATATATATATATATATATATATATATATATATATATATATATATATATATCTATATATATATACTATGCAATATGCTAATCTTTAGTACATAAGCAACATGCCCTGCTATTGGTTTTAGGATTTTTAGTAACCATGTATAAGACACGGCT
>JAXCGZ010017810.1:27500-35000 GCA_037179515.1 Halocaridina rubra | reverse complement strand
AAATGAGCATCTCTATTGATAACCATCCTTTAAACTGTTTGTTTGTTCGTTCCGATTTTACGTCACGGACTGCCTTTTCAACTAAGGGCTAGGACGGTTGCCTTCTTGCGAAGGACTTGTTTTGGCAGATGTGATCGTTACCCTGAGTGCATGCCCTTGCTAACCTCAGACCGTGACGGGGCGCGAACTCTCGACCTAACGCCTCAGAGTCGCGGACGCTACCGCCTGAGCCACGGTGACTACTGATAACCATTCTTTAAACTATTAGCACTCTAATTTCGTCCTCTCTACTTCTGTTTACGTGGTCATTTATTGATATTTTATATTGAAATTTCTTTTGTATGATGGACAAAATTATATGTAATTTGTAATTTGAAGTAAATTCAAAGGTAGAAATTTAGCAGCAAAATCCTGCGTACAGTGAAATAGTTATGTAAGTCCATTTTAGTTATCGTACATGTGCAATTTATTTATTAAGTCGTGCACATTACGTAGGATATAACACAAGCAGTTTGAAAATATTATTCATGACAATTATTTTTTTAAAATATCGAGTTATGTAAATCCTTCTTTGTATATAATATGTATTTACTTTCTTTATTAACTATGGTTTTCACTACAAAGTAGGTTGTCTTTGACACAATACGTCTTTAAAGTACTAATTATGCTAATATTTTGCAAGACTTCGTAGACATTAGGATTGGGGTCCTCGGTAAGTTGTGTAATGGTGCTGTCGATTTCTTTTCCTCATTTTACCATTTTACTATGATAATATAAATCTCAATGTGTTTGTTTAGTACATTTTACCATTTTACGATGATAATATAAATCTCACTGTGTTTGTTTAGTATATTTTACCATTGTACGATGATAATATAAATCTTATTGTGTTTGTTTAGTACATTTTACCATTTTACGATGATAATATAAATCTCACTGTTTGTTTAGTACATTTTACCATTGTACGATGATAATATAAATCTTATTGTGTTTGTTTAGTACATTTTACCATTTTACTATGATAATATAGATCTCAATGTGTTTGTTTAGTACATTTTACCATTGTACGATGATAATATAAATCTCACTGTCTTTGTTTAGTACATTTTACCATTGTACGATGATAATATAAATCTTATTGTGTTTGTTTAGTAAATTTTACCATTTTACGATGATAATATAAATCTCACTGTGTTTGTTTAGTACATTTTACCATTGTACGATGATAATATAAATCTCAATGTGTTTGTTTAGTACATTTTACCATTTTACTATGATAATATAAAGCTCAATGTGTTTGTTTAGTACATTTTACCATTTTACGATGATAATATAAATCTCAATGTGTTTGTTTAGTATATTTTACCATTGTACGATGATAATATAAATCTTATTGTGTTTGTTTAGTACATTTTACCATTTTACGATGATAATATAAATCTCACTGTGTTTGTTTAGTACATTTTACCATTGTACGATGATAATATAAATCTTATTGTGTTTGTTTAGTACATTTTACCATTTTACTATGATAATATAAATCTCAATGTGTTTGTTTAGTACATTTTACCATTTTATGATGATAATATAAATCTCACTGTGTTTGTTTAGTATATTTTACCATTGTACGATGATAATATAAATCTTATTGTGTTTGTTTAGTACATTTTACCATTTTACGATGATAATATAAATCTCACTGTCTTTGTTTAGTACATTTTACCATTGTACGATGATAATATAAATCTTATTGTGTTTGTTTAGTACATTTTACCATTTTACGATGATAATATAAATCTTATTGTGTTTGTTTAGTAAATTTTACCATTTTACGATGATAATATAAATCTCACTGTGTTTGTTTAGTACATTTTACCATTGTACGATGATAATATAAATCTTATTGTGTTTGTTTAGTACATTTTACCATTTTACGATGATAACATAAATCTCACTGTCTTTGTTTAGTACATTTTACCATTGTACGATGATAATATAAATCTTATTGTGTTTATTTAGTACATTTTACCATTTTACTATGATAATAAAAATCTCAATGTGTTTGTTTAGTACATTTTACCATTTTACGATGATAATATAAATCTCACTGTCTTTGTTTAGTACATTTTACCATTGTCCGATGATAATATAAATCTTATTGTGTTTGTTTAGTACATTTTACCATTTTACGATGATAATATAAATCTCACTGTGTTTGTTTAGTACATTTTACCATTGTACGATGATAATATAAATCTTATTGTGTTTGTTTAGTACATTTTACCATTTTACGATGATAATATAAATCTCAATGTGTTTGTTTAGTACATTTTACCATTGTACGATGATAATATAAATCTCAATGTGTTTGTTTAGTACATTTTACCATTTTACGATGATAATATAAATCTCACTGTCTTTGTTTAGTACATTTTACCATTGTACGATGATAATATAAATCTTATTGTGTTTGTTTAGTACATTTTACCATTTTACGATGATAATATAAATCTCACTGTGTTTGTTTAGTACATTTTACCATTGTACGATGATAATATAAATCTTATTGTGTTTTTTTAGTACATTTTACCATTTTACGATGATAATATAAATCTCACTGTGTTTGTTTAGTACATTTTACCATTGTACGATGATAATATAAATCTTATTGTGTTTGTTTAGTACATTTTACCATTTTACGATGATAATATAAATCTCACTGTGTTTGTTTAGTACATTTTACCATTTTACGATGATAATATAAATCTTATTGTGTTTGTTTAGTACATTTTACCATTTTACTATGATAATATAAATCTCAATGTGTTTGTTTAGTACATTTTACCATTTTACGATGATAATATAAATCTCACTGTGTTTGTTTATTATATTTTACCATTGTACGATGATAATATAAATCTTATTGTGTTTGTTTAGTACATTTTACCATTGTACGATGATAATATAAATCTTATTGTGTTTGTTTAGTACATTTTACCATTTTACTATGATAACATAAATCTCAATGTGTTTGTTTAGTACATTTTACCATTTTACAATGATAATATAAATCTCACTGTGTTTGTTTAGTACATTTTACCATTGTACGATGATAATATAAATCTTATTGTGTTTGTTTAGTACATTTTACCATTTTACGATGATAATATAAATCTCACTGTGTTTGTTTAGTACATTTTACCATTGTACGATGATAATATAAATCTTATTGTGTTTGTTTAGTACATTTTACCATCTTACGATGATACTATAAATCTCACTGTGTTTGTTTAGTACATTTTACCATTTTGCGATGATAATGTAAATCTCATTGTGTTTGTTTAGTACATTTTACCATTTTACTATGATTCTGTCAGTTTTCTTGCATTTGTTTTGGTCATTTTACAATTAGCTTGCAATGCATTAGGGAAAAATTACTTATTTTATTTGCTAGTTTCTTCAGGGGGCTGCACAAATGCGCGAAGACCCTTCCATGAACAAATATATTTTTCATACTTCTTTGGACTTCCGCTTCACATTAAAATTCATGTCATTCATCTAGTCCTTTTAACACTCTCGGTCTCATTTTGCCTTACTGGACTGCAGCAGTGGTCAGACGGAAACAATGTCAAAGGAAATATATTGTTTGTGGTAATTGTGCTACTTGCAAGGATGGAGTTTCTGACCACACCAGTAATTCTGAACGTCAAAATAGCAAACATACTCCCTCACACAAACAAATTACACACTAATTTGTTGGTGATGAGGTATGGGAAAAGGAACATATGGAGAACACTGGCCAGAAACATCGACCCCACATAAAAGTGGGAAAAGATGTAGACGAAGAAGAAGAAGAATAGATTATTCTAAATGAATAAATTATTAATAACATAATCCTACTTTGATGAACCTCTTACTTGAGCCATGCATTAATAAAGCGATACATTAAGAAAAGACATTTTACAATTATATCAGTGTATGTCCTTAGTGTTCCGGTTTTGCGTCACGGACTCCCTTTTCTACCAAGGGCTAGGACGGTTGTCTTCTTGCGAAGGACTTGTTTTGGCAGATGTAATCGCTACCCTGAGTGCATGCCTTGCTAACCTCAGACCGTGACGGTCAGCGAACTCTCGACCTAACGCTTCAGAGTCGCGGACGCTACCACTTGAGCCACGGTGATTACAGTGTATGTCCTTAGGGTACCAGATCTAAATATTGCACAGATGATTTTGGTAAACATAACTTTGGATATAATATGGTACAATTGTTATTGACATATTCGCAATCAGACGTGTTTCAGCATTTAATCGTATTTGTAATACGCAATTGTTCTTTCTTGCTCTACTTGTTTACGGAGAGGTTGTACTTGAACATTGGTAAAGAATAGTATACAGATTCATTATTCCGTCATCTTCTTCCTTTGGATAATTCTCATTTTTATTCAAATGACTTATTCATATAATTATCTATAATTGTCTTTATTTTTATTGAAATATTTGAATATTGCTCTGCGTAGAATGCTGCTTTTGTAGCAGTAAATATTTAACTTTGCCATAGAGAAGCAGCTTTAAGCCCTTTCTACACTGTAAAATTCCTCGCTCACCTCCTGGTGATACCATCTGTTGGCGATGCATAAGTGACTACATGATGACTTGTTGCTTTCATATTTTAACATGTCATGAGGTTAGAAATTTCAAATGGACATTCAAAATACTACATTTTACTTTATTTCTGACTTAAAACTAAGTTATCTGAATATCCTGTGATTGCTCAGAAATGTCATAACTTCAAAGAATTAAGTTGATCATAATATCAATACACTGCTTTTAATTTTAACTGAAACACATCGTGAAGTGTAATGAAGTGGTTAGAATGATAAGAGGATAGATAAATCGAGATAAAATCACTATCGTGATGGAGTCTCGAAAACGACAACCACATAGATATGGAGGGCCAGATAATTCAAGAAGATAAGATCTCTGTTAACTACAATGCAGCCATTGTTCGAACGAAGTGGTCAAAAAAGGGATAATGTACTGCACTTAATAGAAGAGTATGTATGTTATATACTATGGAAGGCGAAACAAAAATATACGTTTGAGAATTTTATTTAGGATATGATCCTAGAATGCATTTCTAATTCATGGTTAGATATGTACGTAATTTTTTTTTAAGCATTGACGTTACTTAGTGTACGAATAATATACCAACATGAGGGCAGGAAAAAATTAATCCCACGAAAGGAAATTCTATTTTATTTTTATTTTTTTTTCGTCATTGAAACATTTTCATATTATCATTTCAGTTAGTTTGTAATACTGAATATAATGCCATTATTTCATTATTTTTACACACTGTATTATAATGGGAAGTTTGTTATAGAGTAAGCAATATATAACATTGGAAATAGGCATATATATATATATATATATATATATATATATATATATATATATATATATATATATATATATATATATATATATATATATATATATATATATATATATATATGTATGTATGTATGTATGTATGTATGTATGTGTGTGTGTGTGTGTGTGTGTGTGTGTGTGTGTGTGTGTGATTACCTAATTATGATTACCTAATTGTGTTTGCGGGAAAGAGCCCAAAGCTCGTATCTTCCCGTCTCCTGATCGGTGTGTGTGTGTGATTACCTAATTGTGTGTGTGTGTGTGTGTGTGTGTGTGTGTGTGTGTGTGTGTGTGTGTGTATCAACAGCTTAATATTAAAAAGTGAGTACCAAAGGGGAGGTAGGTAGTCTCTTAACTAGACTTGACATTAATATAGTAGCTAAAAATAACTTGGTCAATCTTGATTCTCAACGTCGTTTGCAGATACACGTGGGGCGTGGCGCCTATGCATGTACTATATAGTACATAAATAGATAAATAGTCCACGTGTAACTTCATTTGTGTGGTATTACTATATATTTTATAAGCTCCAGTATGAAACTACCTGAATCTTGAAACATTTCAAGTAAGATTATGTTTTTTCTTACAGAGGTGATATGTTTTAACAGTAGTCTTGCATCGCATATAACCTTATTTCTTTGAGCGTGTTTATATTTCTTTAAGACTATATTGGTGTGAATCTGCTTCGTGTGAGTGAGTGTATATAAATATATCTATATCTATATATATATATATATATATATATATATATATATATATATATATATATATATATATATATATATATATGTTCCGGTTTTACGTCACGGACTCCCTTATCAACCAAGGGCTAGGACGGTTGCCTTCTTGCGAAGGACTTGTTTTGGCAGATGTAATCCTTACGCTGAGTGCATGCCTTTGCTAACCTCAGACCGTGGCGGGGCGCGAACCCTCGACCTGACGCCTCAGAGTCGGAGACGCTACCGACTGAGCCACGGCGACTACATATATATATATATATATATATATATATATATATATATATATATATATATATATATATATATATATATATATACACACACACACACACACACACACACACACACACACATTTTGATTATGGGAGACTTTAATCATAAAGAGATAGATTGGATAAATCTTGACCCACACAGTGGTGAGGACTCCTTTGGGGCAAGATTCCTAGATTGCGTACAAGGGAATTTCCTACACCAACATGTAATGGAACCAACAAGAGCCAGGGGTGGGGATGAGCCATCACTACTTGATCTGGTGTTCACAGATAATGTGTTGGATATTGAAAATATTGAGTATGAACCACCAATTGGAAAGAGTGACCACTGTGTGTTGTTGATGGAGTATATCATTGAAGACATTCTTCCTGAGAGTAGAGGCACTGAGGACATGAGGAGGAACTATCAGAAAGGAGATTACATCAAAATGAATGAGCTTTTTGCAGTTATTGACTGGAGAACCTTATTTTACAACAAATCTGTACAAGAAATGTATGACATCTTTTGTGAGAAATATGGGAAGATTGTAGATTGCTGCATACCTGTCACCAAAGTAGGTGTAATTCATGCCAGAGAGAAATGGTTCGATAATGGGTGTAAAAGAGCTAAGGAGTGGAGAGACAAATGCTGGAAAAGGTATAGGAGGAGAAAAAACATAAATGCCTGGCAAACCTACAAAAGAGCAAGAAATGACTACCTAAGTAAAAGGAGAGAGGCAGAGAAAGATTATGAGAGGGACATCACCAGGAAGGCGAAAGAAAATCCCAAGCTTTTCCACAGCTTTATCAGAGGAAAACTGAAGGTAAAAGAACAGGTTTTAAGGCTAAAGAGAGCGGATGGAAGCATCACTGAGACGGACGAAGAGATCTGCAAAGAATTGAACAAGGAGTTTCAGTCAGTATTTACAGTAGAAAATACCCCACCCCCTCAGATTGCAGTGATAGAAGCTCAAGGGCCGGTATTAGAGAACATCAACCTTACAGCCACAGAGGTATGCAAAGCGCTGATGGATTTAGATGTTCATAAAGCTACAGGTCCTGATGACATATCCCCTC
>JAXCGZ010017810.1:20000-22500 GCA_037179515.1 Halocaridina rubra | reverse complement strand
GGGATAAGATCAAAGGAAGCAACTTTGAGCAGAGTCCAAAAGAAAAGCCAGTGAGACTTCTTGAAGATGTTTTAGTTGATCCTGATTTCACCATAAATCTCTTCGAGTGGCTGTTCCGATCATACCCCTCTAGATTGAAGCTTGTGCGAGATGCTCGAGGCTTCCATACTGTGTAATGAGCACAGTATCTTTATTGCTTTAGTTATATATTTTATCGTAATAGCGTGCTATTTAATATTAATCGTTATTTTTATACTTCCCAAAGCAAAAGGATATGTTTCACCCCATATATATATATATATATATATATATATATATATATATATATATATATATATATATATATATATATATATATATATATATATATATATATATATATATATATATATATATATATATATATATATATAATCTAATCATTCACAGATAACCGGTTATTTAGAAAAAATATTTTTCCATTTTATTCTTGATTTCTGAGATTTGTTTGGTTAATTAGTGCTTGTGCGGTTTAGTAGATATATCGACTGATGGTTTGGTATTCTATTTGTTTAGTTTTCATTGAGATGTATATATATATATATATATATATATATATATATATATATATATATATATATATATATATATATATTATATATATATAGAGAGAGAGAGAGAGAGAGAGAGAGAGAGAGAGAGAGGAGATTACGTGTAGAGTAATCTTTATCTCGTTATTTTCTTTTATTTTTGTTTATTTTCCCTTTAATTTTAAGTTCATATATTTTTGCTTTTTTGTTTAACTTATTTTCATTTCTTATTTTCGTTCCACTACATTAAAGTAAATGAAAAAATGCAAGTGTGAAATAGATAAAAGTAAAAATTAAGAAAATTCGAAAAATAAAAAAATTAAACCTAACCAAAATAACCTACTCATCGTACTAAAAATACAGGGTGGTCCAAAAAATGTACTCAGATGTTCATATATTCTTTTAAATGTACTCACTCTTTAAATAACAATAAATGCATGGTTTAGTTTATCATAAAGTAAGCAAAGTAAATTTTGTCATTTAAATAGTGAGTACATGTAGTCACCGTGGCTCAAGCGGTAGCGTTCGCGACTCTGAGGCGTCAGGTCGAGAGTTCGCGCTCCGTCTCGGTCTGAGGTTAGCAAGGGCATGCACTCAGGGTAAGAATGACATCTACCAAAACAAGTCCTTCGCAAGAAGGCAACCGTCTTAGCCCTTGCTAGAAAAGGGAGTCCGTGATGTAAAACCGGAACAAAGAGTGAGTACATATGTACTACACATGTAATTGCTTTTTAATGGACACCTTGTATAAATAAAAGCAAAAAATTGTGAGATGGAGACATAAATAAAAAACAAAATATTAAAAGAATGTCAAGAAGAGGGAATGACATACCAGCATCATCCATGGAAATGTACGAGTATATGTCCATCCATATACCAAAGCCATATTCTTCCCCTTATAAGGAGGGTGGCTGAGTCAAAGACAATACTTTGACTTTTTGTGGGAATTAAATACAAAGGAGGGGATTCCAAGCCCCCTCGCTCCGCCCCATTTAGTCGACTTTTACCACACGCAGGGGAACACGGAGGAAGTATTCTTACCCCCCTCCCTCAGGGGGTATATGTAAGGGAGTATATGTAAAGGACTTAAAAAAATAATTCTTAATTATTCAGTTTCTAATTTCTCTTCCGGTTGGTTCATTAATGGTCTCTACTTTTTGCAATGCTAATTGTTATGCTGTTAAAGTTGCATTTTCTTTGCAGCTCCCTGATTACTCATGTTAGCAGACTATTATAACTCGATAACAAGAGTTTGTAGTGACGATAATTGTCCAATATCTGTGAGATATTATTGTTCGACGTTCATTATTTCTGCTATATGAAAAGTTTTTTCACATCAGTAAGTTATGGCAAGATTTTGGGAGATTTTTGAACTAATACTTAATAGTTCAATAGTTTCCCTTTTAAAACGCAAACAAGACAGCTTTTCAGCTTTTCTGAGTCTTCACATTGTTATCATCCTCTCTTAATTACACATTGCTTTAATATGAAAATGTGTGAAGATATATTTTTTGATTAATAGAAAATAAGGCAATATACATATATGAAATCATTTTACAAATAGTATGGAGTATGAGAACATTAAATTTGTATATATACATAAAAAAAAATCCTTATTATGGCGATTTTGTGTGCCTTGTGAAAGTACTTGCTATGTTATGGATACACAATATAATTTAAGAAGATTTTCGTTCTTAAATACGATAGTCTTTGTTATTATTTGCTCATTTAAGCGTTATATACATGAAGTGCCACTAAGTTATTGTTTTGCTTGCGCAGTAATTTAACCACGTATCCTCTCTCTCTCTCTCTCTCTCTCTCTCTCTCTCTCTCTCTCTCTCTCTCTCTCTCTCTCTCTCTCTCTCTCTCTCTCTCTCTCCCATACAGCATTCTCTATCTAAATATTCATAGGAAATGTGGTTTCTTATTTT
>JAXCGZ010017810.1:10000-15000 GCA_037179515.1 Halocaridina rubra | reverse complement strand
CTAGAGCCATGACTATATGTAGCAATGGAAATAAAGGAAGGTTTTATAAATTTATTTGTAAAAAGGGAAAAGTTTAAAGAAATTATTAGATTTATATTATTTAATTTAAGAGTAAACGTATGCATTCAATATTTACAAGTAACTAAAGTGACACTTTTGTATTAAAATCGTACCAAGTAGAAATGAGAGAAATTTTATCTATGGATTTTTTTTAAATTGGAATGAGGATTAAATCATTTACCAATAGTTTTTGGAAGGGAATTTTATTTGCTCTTAAGATATTCATTTCCTGTAACACTATCTAATAGAAATTTATTTACAATAATACACATTGAAGATATACATTATACATAAAATATACAAATAAATTTCATTGTACATTTAAAATATGCACAATAATACATAGATATACCTATGAGTATAAAAAAGATTAACTCCATTTAAAAATGAGCAAAATAAGAATTAATGATTATAAGAAGTTCTATCAAGCTTTTAACAATTTATACTTGAGCAAAATTTCACTTTCTAAAATACTTCTTTGCTATATGTACAGCAAAATTAAACATTCCAAGTTTATCTGTAAAAAGAAAAAAAAATAAATCTTTAAAGATTAAGATCTTAGCATATAAAGCATGTTATACACATTTAAGATATGTAATTGATAATTTCACATGTACACCAAAAAATACAATATTTAGTCAAAGGATACATTTCATAAGTAAAAAAGAAAAAGCATTAAAAAATTTTAAAAACTTCTCTTTATAGAATCTTAAAACATATTAGAAGTAAGAATTCATTAAGAATAATTAAACTAATAACTTCAAAGGTTTCAACAGCTATATATTGGGACAAACTTCATGAAATTACTCTTGATATAATAGTTTCTTTGAACTATTATAAAAAGACCTTCCTGACAACTGAAGAAAAAAACAACAACTTCTAAAACATATATTTTGGTCATTAAGTAGTACGAGAAGATCTTACATACGAGGTCGTTGTGATATCTCAAAACTTGATTACACACTGATAAATCGACCAGATTTCCCACTTTCGTGAAAATAAAGAGATAGATTATTTTAAACAATGGAGATCGTCTCAGAATCTAACAAAAATTTACTAGAATGTTAGTAATGACAGAATCTAATAAAAATTTACTAGAATGTTAGTAATGACATTTACTCTAACGCATTTAAAGAGCAAAGTAAAGACACTTCATACTTCAGTAATTAGATCTTGTAGCTATTGGGTGTTCTACAGAGGTCAGGCTAGGTTAGGTTCTTTTTAAATAAAGTAAAAATAATGGTTGAAGTTTACGAAAAATACATTCCATCACAAAACAGGTTTCTCGATACCAATAAAAATTTCAATATTTCAGATCACGAATGGGATTATGGGTCTCAAAATTATGCAAAATATCAGAAAACTAAATACTTCTCTCTTCTGGAACAAACCCAACTTCGTTCTTCCTTTCTTGATAGAAAGTTCCTCGAGTACTGATATTTAGGATAGTTTTGAACACACCTTTGTAACCTCTGTTATTAATTAAATTAAGGAATGATAATATCAAACAGTGACATTGCCCAGTGAGGATGTACATTTTTCAAAATTCCTTTGGCATATGAATGCTTTTTGAAGTCAAAAGATGGAGATAAATGCGAATCCACTTTGAATTCCATATATGAAATACGATATGCATTATTATTGTAATTATAAATGTAATAATAATAATAATAATAATAATAATAATAATAATAATAATAATAATAATAATAATAATAATAATAATAATAATTGTCGTTGTTGTTGTTGTTGTTGTTTTGGTTATTATTTTTATTATTACTATTATTATTATTATTATTATTATTATTATTACCATTATTATTATTATTATTATTATTATTATTATTATTATTATTATTATTATTATTATTATTATTATTATAATTATTATAATTATTATTATTAATATTATTATTATTATTATTATTATTATTATTATTATTATTATTATTATTATTATTATTATTATTATTATTATTATTATTATTATTATTATTATTATCAGTATGATTATTATTATTATTATTATTATTATTATTATTATTATTATTGTTATTATTATTATTATTACGTTTATAATTATAATAATAATGCATATTGTACTTCATATATGGAAATCAAAGTGGATTCGCATTTAACTCCATCTTTTGACTTCAAAAAGCAATTCTGAAATATGTACATCCTCACTGGGCAATGTCACTGTTTGATATTATCATTCCTTAATTAAATTAAAAACAGAGGTTACAAGGGTGAGTTCAAAACTATCCTAAATATCAGTAGTCGAGGAACTTTCTATCAAGACAGGAAGAAAGAAGTTGGATTTGTTCCAGACGAGAGTAGTATTTAGTTTTCTGATATATTGCATAATTTTGAGACCTGATATACCATTCGTGATCTGAAATATTGAAATTCATAATGGAATATATTATTCGTAAAATGCAGCCAATAATTTTCACTTCATTTAAAAAGAACCTAACCTAGCCTAGCCTACCCTAACCTACTTTCTTTCCTTTGCTATTTAAATGGATTAGATTAAATATCATTACTAACATTCTACTAATTTTTATTAGATTCTGACACTGTCTTCATTATTTAAAAAAAAGCATCGCTTTATTTTTGCAAAAGAAATCTAGTTAATTTTTCAATGTCTAAAAAAGTTTTAAGATATCACGACAAACTCAAATTAAATGTTAAATCATCTCGTACTGTTTAATGTCAAATATTTTTGTTTCGAAGTAGTTTTCAGTTGTCAGGAAGTTGTCTTTTTGTAATAGTTCAAAGAAACAATTATATCGAAGTTTGTTTCAATATATAGCTCTTGAAACCTTTTAATTATTAGATGAATTATTCTTAATTCCAATATGCTTTAAGAATCTATAAAAGAATAAGTTTTTAACCAATTGTTAATGGTTTTTTTTTACTTAATGAATTGTATCCTTCGGATAAATATTGTTTTCTTTGGTGCATATGTGAAATAACGTATATCCTATCTTAAATATGTATAACCTGCTTTAATGCTAAGATCTTTTCTTAAAAGATTGAAAAAAATATTTTCTATCTACACATAAACTTGGAATGGTTAAATTTAGTGTATATATGACTTAAGTATTTTAGCCAGTGAAATTTTGCTCTAATGTAAATTACATGTTAAAAGTTTGATAGAATTTGTCTTAAAATCATTAATCCTTATTTTTCTAATTTTTAAATGGAGTTAATCTTGTTTATTCTCATAGTATAAGTATAATTGTGCATATTTTAAATGCACAATGAAAATTTGTATATATTTTAAATGTGCAATGAAAATTATTTTAATATATTATGTAGAATGTGTATTTTCAATGTATGTATAAGTGTAAATAAAATTCTTGTGCGATAATTTTACATAAACTGTACCTGTGTATGTCCAATTAAAGAATTTATAAAAAGTATTTCAATTTTTGAATCCTGAATATTTTAGAACAAATGAAATTTTCTTCCAAAAACTATTCCCAGATATGAATTAATCCTTACTCCAATTTATAGAAAAATTTCAATTGATAAAATTTCTATCTAATTTTTCCTTGGTACGATTATAAAAGTAAATACTTTTTTTCACTTGTAAATATCAAATGCATAATTTTACTTTAAATAAAATTATAATATAGATTTAATAATTTTTATAACCATTCCCTTTTACAAATAAATTTATAAAACCTTGGTTTATTTCCATTGGTGCATAAAGTCTTGGCTCTAGAACGGCCTATGAAATGGACTTAAACTACTATAATATATTTAAGCACGTGTTTTAAGTCCTGTGATAACTATACGAAAATTCATTTACCTTGTCCTTGACGATTGCTGTAGTAAACTACTCCGAACTCGTTAATATATTTAGAAAATGCTTATAAAAATTTGTTGATGGAAAATTTTGGCATTGGTTTAATTCCTCTAGTTTAAAATTTCCCAATATTTATAGGTATATTTTATCATGTATCAAAAACTGGTTTGAAAAGTAGTTGTAATGAAAACGGGTGAAAAATCCTCCTGAAAAACCTAGTTGGAAAATTTAGTGTTCATAGAATCTTTTAGCGTACATGTTAAAACAATGTAAAAAGGAATTCTAGAAATATTGTATGTAATAAAAAAAAAAATAAGGAAATGCTTTTTAAGCTCTACATAATTCTACATGTCAAAGAACATTTAAAATGTCAATGAATATATTATGAATTTAAAAAAAGAATTTTGATATATAATGCCATCTAAATCCTCGGCATACATTTCAATAGTCATATATAATCATTCGCTCTCTCTCGCTCGCTCGCTCTCGCTCTCTCGCTCTCGCTCTCTCTCCCTAAAATACGTGTAATAGTAAAGTCGAAGGCTTTTATAAGATATGAAGCGTGTATTAAAATTACTTAAATGTCTCTGATTTGGCCAAAGATTATTATTGATGTGAAAACCTGTTTCAAGGTTTACAATTACCATGAGTATAGAGGTGTAAATGTAGGTTTGCAATATTTGGGATTATTTAAAAAAAATTTCTTCGGCATCTCTTCTCTTGATTAAATTGGACTGTTATTTATCAGTAGCTTAGTGAAGTTCATTCTTTAATTCATTTCAAAGTTTTACTAGTTTAAATAGTTTGTAGGAATCTGTTCATTTCACACATACACAAAAAATGGTAAATTCCCTTTTTTAGAACCATATATAATTTAAGAACTTTGGCAAAGTCTCATTTATATACGTAGAGGAAGGTCACCCACGCCAATACCTGTATTAAGATTTACTCATTTCATTCATATTTACTGATGGAAACTGACTGGCTTTCTTCTAAGGGTTACTAAGATTTTAGCGATATTACATGTCTGGATGAAGTGGTCTTGAAAAATTAGGCGACATTAAATAGTTCAGCCAAAGAGCTATGCATAAAGCAAATAAAAAATATGATTTACTACGAAATA